>CAJHQP010005030.1:5000-49519 GCA_905132765.1 Moricandia arvensis | reverse complement strand
TGGTCTAGTAGTGCCTAATCCATTCATTGCAATACCATCAGTGTATGAAGTATTAAGAGAGATACCAAGTAAGACCTCTTAATTTTCTCATCAGGGTTGAATCTTGCAGTGGAGTAAGAGGAGGTTGTCGCCATGGAATTTCCCATACCAGTGTTAGAGCACATTGATGAGCATCCAGAAGGAGTCATTGGTTCTGCTCCTTCAGTTGAGGAGTGGGCTCTAGCATCTTGGTACTGGTTCCGTGACTCTCTGAACTTGTTTGGCTTCAAATGAGGATGAAGTATCGAGCACTTATCCTTCATGTGGCCCTTCTTCTTACAGTGATCACACGTCAAGATCTTCCATAATCTTGTTTGTAAACCCCTTTGTTTGCTACTGGTCCTGGTCCTTCAGCTTGGTTACTCATAACCAACTCGCCTTTGCCTCCAAATAGGCCAAGGGATCCTTGTTCCTTCTGTCTGAGCACACACTTCTTCAAGACTTGGTAGCTTGTCTGGTCACAGTATGTGCTTGATTAGATCATTGTTGGTTGGATTCAAAGTTAGAAGTAACCCAAACACCTTATCCTGCTCTCTCCTCTCATTCAAGACTGAGAGTTCAATGGTATGTGGTCTGAGCATCTCTAGCTCTGCCCACAGTGACCTAAACTTCCCAAAATGGACAGTAAAATCCATGTCTTCTTGACTGAGGGAGTTTATAGCTTTCTTTACTTCAAAACTCGAGTAAGGTTTGATATATTACCATAGACCTTGTACAGAGTTTCCCAAAGATCTTTGGAGCTTTCACAATATGAATAAGCTTCCAAAATGGCTGGATCCAGAGAGTTTTGGATGAGAGACAGCACCATGAAATCATCCTGAGCCCATTTGCCTTCATCAACCACTCTCCTTGGATAGTTTGTTTTGGAGCTTCTCCACTTGCGACATGACTCCATAAACCTCTTCCTCCAAGGGCAATCTTCACCAATCTCGACCATAGAAGGTAATTAATTCCCTTCAAGGTCACTGGAATGGTCACAGGTTTAGTGTTCTCCATCTTCTTTTGCTATTAGCTTTGGGTAATAAGCTGAGAGTTGAAGAGGTCGAACCAGAGAATATAAAGAAAAAGAAAGTAGAATAGAGAGCATTGCGGAAGTAGCATAGGTTTCAAGAGCTTTGAGGCTCTGATACCATGTGAGTTTTAGAGAATAAATGAGAGATTATACTGGAAACATCATGAACTTGCTCAAGAACAGAAAGAGAGAGGAGAGAGATACGTGGGGGAAAGAGAGAGAGAGGAGAGAAGTGAAGAATTATTTCAACTTACTTTCTGGTTTCTCTGGATACAACACTTAAATCGACAAGAAAATATCAACCAGAAAAATACTAAATAAAGAGCTCAAAATAAATAAGAATAAACTAATGGACTTGGGTCCAAACTGACTTGAGCAGGTGCACCAGGCTGAAAAGGACAGGTCCCAACGTCTGTCCTGGCCTCCTCGTCCCCATCTCTGGCCTTCGGTTCCCCATTTACACGTGAACCTTACTCCCCAACGTTCCGATTCTTCAGGCAACTAAGATAAGCCTTCCTAGTTGATTCCTTGCACAACTCTTCTCTTCCTTTTCTTGCAAGTCACGTTGGGCCTTTAGGTTGTTACGAACAGCCTTGATGAACAAGTCATCTTGATCCCTGTTTCATCCGAGCCATCTTCTTCTTATAGTTTCATCTCCTCATTTTATTGCTTCATCTCAACACTCGGTTAAATGGCCCGGCTCCTCCTACTCCATGCTGATCACCCCCTCCATAGCTCACATTCGCCCTTGCATCCATGTCCTTCATGAACTTAGTTGGCTTCAAGTGAGGATGAAGGATCCAGCACTGGTGCTTCTTTTGGCCTTGTCTCTTGCAATGGTCATAGTTGCCGTTGAACCTCCTTTCTTCAAACCGGTTTACCTTGTTGGCTTGAGGCACCTCAGCTTGGTTAGCTAAGGTAATATCCCCCTTTCTTCCAAACAGCCCCAAAGATCCTTGCTCCTTCTGGAACTGTGTGCAGACTTCCTCCAAGGTGGGTAGCTTCTCAGCTCGCAAGATGTGTTTCACAAGATCATTGTAGCTGGAGTTGAGAGTGAGAAGCAAGCCAAAGACTTTAACTTTCTCCCTCCTCTCATTAAGCTCAGCTGGATCTGTTGTACTCGGCCTCAACATCTCTAGCTCAGAACACAAAGCTCTAAACTTTCCAAGATGCTTTGTGAACTCCATGTCTTATTGAGATAGGCTGTTGATGGCTCGTTTGATCTCAAAAACTCGAGTGAGGTTTGAGATGTTCCCATACACCTTCTGAAGGGTGTCCCACAGGTCCTTTGCCTTCTCACAGTAGCTATAAGCCTCTAAGATTGATGGATCTAGAGATCTTTGAAGGATGGACATCACCATGTTATGTTCCTGGATCCACTTCACTTCATCACACACGACAATCTCCTTGTCGCCTTCATGAGTAATGAGCTTGGGAGCCTCACCCTCGAGGATGTGGTTCCACAAACCCTTACTCCCCACTGCTGTCTTCACAACATGAGACCATAGGAGATAGTTTTCCCCCTTTAGTATCACCGTTATCACGGTTGTTTTGGTACCCTCCATCTTGAAGCTTCACGGAATGAAAAAGGTGTTCTTGAGTGTTCTTCGTGAGAGATGAAATCAAAACCAAGATTCAAGGGAACCTAGCTCTGATACCATGAAAGACTGAGAAGAATCTGAGTGTAAATAGATAGAAGAGAGTTTAAGAGAGACTAGAAGAGATTTGGAGACTATAAGCTTAAGAATTTACTAAGAAATCATTTTGAGATGAAGAACATGAAGAACACCTAGAGAGAATAAGAGAAATTCGAATACTTTCTTAATTGATTAATGAGAAGGATTACAAAATATATAGAGAAGGATAAACAAGCTTAACGGATACAAAAGGATAAGGTTTCAACTCGAGCATGTGAAGTCAAGGTCTTGGGGGCGCCTGGTTTGAAATACATGGACCAGAAGCCTCACACGCTTCATTCCAATGGCATCTTGACCAGATGCTCTTGGCCAGCATGTTCATGCGCGGAGTGAACCTTATCCATAAGGTTCAATACATGTAGACACACGGAAGGAAGAAAGGAAGTAACCTTATCCGCACATGGTAACTCTCTGTGGTTTTCCTGGAATGACTGTGGTCGACCCAAAGTAACTTTGGTCGACATAAGGGCTGTACGGACACCTTGTACAACTTTGTATGGACTTGTACGGACAATCCCATTTCTCCACCTCTTCATTCCCTCAGTGTTTCCCATCCTTTCTCTATAGATCATAATCACTTCTCTTATTCGGTTCAACAAATAGTTGAGTTTATGTGAGATTTGTGTGCAGAACAATGAAGAAAAGAGTAAGAACAAGAGAGTTAGTTTCTGCACACTTTAGAGAGAGAGGAGAGAGAGAGTGATGAATTTGGAGATTAAGAGAGAGAAGGGAGATTATTCTCCTTGCCTTTCATTTCTTAGTGTATAAAATATATAGACATGAGCTTACAAGAGGACAGAACTAATAAACAACAATATAATTCAAATCTGTCACAAGGGGACAAGAGGATGAAAGTGACATGACCTAATGCCTCTCTCCACTTATCTTCACATGTGATCTTTGTTTGTTCTTGCTTCCAACGGTCTTGTGAGTCTCTGAGCAGTCAGGAAGGTGTGTAGGTAACACGCTCCTAGGATGCTTCTCTGGATTGTTTGGGATAGATCCTTGCGTAAACGAATCAAAAGACTCAAGTTTACCAAGGTTTGTGGATAGATTGGTGACACAAAGAGGTGTGGATGATCTCCTTGATACTCCTAGGCACTAGATCGGATATGACACACCAAACTAGAACCCTTAGTCGCCGGATATGACTCACCAGAAAGCTCTTACACTAGACAAAGAGAAGAGAGAAGAGAGAATGCAAAAAGGTTTAGAATAAAAGACTACGTGCCTTAGAATGAGGTTTGCAAGTGTTTAAATAAAAACCAAGGAACACGCTCCTTTAGGTTTCGAGAACATAATAAATTAAAAACCATTGTCCAAAAATAACCTAAGATAGAAATGTGGTCGGTCCTAATATGCATACATATCATGCATATACTAAGATACATCAACTAGGTGTTTTGTGAAGCAAACTAAGGCCTCGTTAAAAACCTATCTTTAGAAAAACGATTGGGACAAAAGCAAAGGTAGGGAAAAAGAGCACACTTGGGTTGCTTGCCTAGTTTATGATTAGATTGAAAAAAGAGTAGCTTGAATGCTGGTGAGTGTGCCTTGGTTGATCAAGCTTTGACCAAGACAATCTTCTTGTATCAATGACATCTTAAGTAATCCTCGAATAGCTTCTTTGATCTGGAACGAGTCATAGGCCCTTCTGGAATGGATAAGGCATCTTCCTCAATTGGTTTTTCCATCAGTTCATCATCTCCATTAGTTGTCTGGTCCATGATCACATCATCCCCTCCCTATTGAAAAGGATTTGTCCTGAAATCTGGATCATCTGCAACAAAAGGGACATCGACCCGTGGCATCAGTTCAAATTTCCTTTCATTTGGAAATCTTTCTTTCCTTAGATGCACCCATACTTGATCACCAACTCCAAACACCTTCTCACGTTTTCCTTTGTTGGCATGTTTGACATACTGCTTTGTTTTATCTTCAATGTTGCGTCTAGCTTGCTCATGAATCTGTTGTACCATTTCAGCCTTCTTCTTGCCATCCAGACTAACTCTTTCACACTCAGGTAAAGGAATTAGATCCAAAGGAGAGGTGGGATTGAACCCACAAATAATTTCAAATGGCGAGTACTTAAAAGCAGAATGCATAATATGATTATATGCAAATTCACAGTGGGGTACATAATCTTCCCAAGACTTCAAATTATTTTTGATGAATGCTCTCAAAAGAGTTCCTAGTGTCCTATTGACTACTTTGGTTTGTCCATCTTTTTGTGGATGACATGTGGTTGAGAATAATAACTTAGTACCTAGTTTTGACCAAAGAGTTTTCCAAAAGTAACTAAGGAATTTTGCATCTCTATCTGAAACTATTGTTCTAGGCATGCCATGCAAATGGACTATTTCCTTAAAGAACAGATTGGCTACATGTAATGCATCATCAGTCTTATGGCAAGTAATGAAATGTGCCATTTTTGAAAACCTATCTACCACAACAAAGATAGAATCCTTTCCAGTCCTAGTTCTAGGCAGTCCTAAAAATGAAGTCCATAGAGATATCATTCCATGGATGATAAGGAATGGGTAATGGAGTGTACAAACCATGAGATTGGACCTTAGATTTAGCTTGCTTGCACGTTTCACATCTTCCACTTATTCGTTCAACATCCCTCTTCATGTGTGGCCAAAAGAAGTGATCCTGTAAGACCTTAAGAGTCTTGGCAATTCCAAAATGCCCCATGAGGCTTCCTCCATGGGATTCCCTGACAAACAAATCTCTCAAAGAGCAGTTAGGTACATACAAACGATTGTCATAGAACAAGAATCCATCCTGTCTAAAGTAATGTGCAGCAGCAAATTTTTCACAAGACTTGTATGCATCCCCAAAATCTTTGTCAGTTTCATACATACCTTTGAGTTGTTCAAATCCTAATAGCTTGGCATCAGGAGTGTTCAAGAGTACATACCTTCATGATAGTGCATCAGCAACTATGTTCTTTACCTTGTTTATACTTGATGACATAAGGGAAAGTCTCAATTAACTCCACCCACCATGCGTGTCTCTTGCTGAGCTTGCTTTGCCCTTTTAGATACTTGAGGGACTCATGGTTTTGTGTGTATCACAAACTCTTGGGGCCAGAGGTAATGCTGCCATGTTTGTAAAGCTCTGACTAATGCATACAACTCCTTGTCATATGTGGCATAGTTGAGAGTTGCTCCTCCAAGTTTTTCACTAAAGTAGGCAATAGGTCTCCTTTCCTGCATCAAGACAGCACCGATAACAATTCCTAAGGCATCACAATTTATTTCAAAAGTTTTGGTAAAGTCAGGAAGTATAAGAAGGGGTGATTGAGTAAGCTTCTCTTTTAGGCATTGGAAAGCCTTCTCTTGTGGTTCTCCCCACTTGAATCCAACATCCTTCTTTATCACTTCACCTACTATTTTAGGACTTGACCATTCTTGAATTGCTTTCACCTTTTCTTGGTCGACCTTTACTCCATCTGCACTTACAACAAAGCCTAGGAAGACCAAGTTATCCGTACAGAAAGTGCACTTCTTTAAGTTAGCAAAAATCTTTTCCTTTCTCAAAACAGTAAGAACGGCTCTAAGATGATCTATATGCTCTTCTAGACACTTGCTATAGACAAGGATATCATCAAAATACACTACTACAAATATCCCAACAAAGGACCTAAGAATATGATTCGTTAGCCTCATGAATTTACTAGGTTTATTTGTCAAGCCGAATGGCATAACTAACAACTAATACAACCCATGCTTTGTTTTAAATGCAGTATTCCATTCGTCTCCTTCTTTCATCCTAATTTGATGATATCCACTCTTTAAATCTATCTTAGAAAAGATGCTAGAACCATGCAACTCATCAAGTATATGATCTAATCTAGGAATAGGGTGGTGGTACTTCACTGTTATGTTATTGATTGCTCTACAATCAAAACACATGCGCCACCTATCATCTTTCTTAGGCACAAGAAGCACTGGAATTGCACATGGGCTAAAGCTCTCTCGGATGTGGCCCTTCTCCATCAGTTCTTCTACTTGCCTTTGCAATTCTTTAGTCTCCACTGGATTGGTTCTATAAGCTGGTCGGTTTGGAAGTGTGGATCCAGGGACAAAGTCTATTTGATGATCAATCCCTCTTACTGGTGGAATACCTATGGGACTATCCTCTGGGAAGACATCATCATATTTCTGTAAAAGAGAGACAAGTTCACTCGGGTATGCCGGTGGAAGATCAGTGATTTTTATTGGAGATTCTTTAAAAACAAGCAATATAACAAGAGTTTGTGAATACAGAGTTCTTTTGATTTCTCCCTGTTTGGCATAGAAGTTATGCTCCTTGTTTTGATCTAGTTTGAGGTCGATCTCTTTCTTCTTTTAGAGTTGAATTTGATCATATTGAACCTCCTTAGGAGTTAGAGGTACCAAGATAGTTTTCCTTCCTTTGAACTCAAAAGAATGCTTGTTGGTATAACCATCATGTACCACCCGACTATCAGACTGCCAAGGCCGTCCAAGGAGAATGTGACTTGCTTCCATTGGTAAAACATCACACATGACTTCATCCTCATATTTTCCAATGGCTAGAGGCACCATCACTTGACTGGACACCTTCATCTCACCTTCCTCATTGAGCCATTGTAGCCGGTATGGTTTTGGATGCCTTTGAACTTTCAATCCCAACTTCTATACCATTGTTTCACTAGCAACATTAACACATCTTCCACCATCCACAATGAGATTACAAACCTGTCCTTGCACCAAACACCTTGTAATGAAAAGGTTCTCACATTTCTCAAGTTCTTCAGTCTTGGTTTGTAGGTTCAAGAGTCTTCTAGCCACCAACAATCTTCCTTTTACTGGTTCTTCTTCATATTCTTCTTCAGGCTCCTCGTGATCATACTCGGATCTATAGTCCTCAGACTCATACTCTCCTTTCTCCAATAAGATCATGATTTGTTTGTTAGTGCACTCATTGGCATAGTGCCCTCTTCCTTGGAATTTGAAGCACTTGACATCCCTAGGTCTTGAACTGGTAGCTTTGGCCTTCCCTTTATCTTTTCCAAAGATGACCCTTGGTTTTGCTTCTTCTTTGGGATATGGTTTACTCTCTTTAGTGTAGGCTGGTTTCTCTTATTTAGGTTTTAGATACCTTGAAGCTCCATAGTTGGTACAAGAGTGTCCCTTCCTCTTGAGTTGTTGTTCCACAAGGATAGCTTTGTGCAACATCTGTTCTAGCTCAACATAGGGTTGCATCTCAACATTGTCTTGAATCTCTCGATTGAGTCCTCCTAGAAACCGGGACGTAGTGGCTTCTTTATCTTAAGAAATGTTTGCTCTCAACATCAGTAGCTCCATCTCTTGAAAGTACTCTTCTATGGTCCTTAATCCTTGAGTGAGCTTCCTTAGTTTATGATGTAGATCACGGTGATAATGACTTGGAACAAACCTTTTGCACATGATGGATTTCATCTCTTGCCATGATTCAACTGGATACTCCTGGTTGACTCTCCTAGTGGTCACCAACTGATCCCACCAGCTCAAGGCATAATCATAGAACTCAGTGGCTGCTATTTGGATCTTTTGAACTTGAGTATACTGCTGACAAATAAGCATTCGGATCAGCCTTGCCATGGAAAGGGGGTATCTTCAGTTTTAGTCCAGCAAGCTCATCCTTTTGATATTTCCTACCATCATGATCACGCCTCTGCCTTCTCCTACTATCTCTAGAAGTAGAACTATGATAGCGTTCATAGTAGTTGTCTGTCTCTTGAGAACCAGCATGTTCTTGACGTGTTGGGTTTTTCCTTTCCCTTCTTGGGTCATTGCTATTACCTTGACCAGTAGCTTGTCTGACCTCTTGCATAAGTTCATCTCGCAACTCATTTATGCTAGCCTTCATCAAGACTCCCATGGTTGAGATCATAGTCTGATTGAGTTGATTGGTCATGGCCTCCATCAACAGCTTGTTCCTTCTCATCAGTGTTGCTTCCTCATCTGATTTGTTCCCCATTGTTACCTGGAACAAATCAAACACTCAACCAGTAAAGAGTTCTAGTAAAAAAGAGAAAAGGAAACAAGTTTACTCGAACAAAATTTTCGAAACAAGAAACTTGATCAACAAGTAATGGATTTCAAATCGATAACTCACAGACTTTTGATCAGATTTATGAACAGAAACAACCGATGGTTTTAGATTAACAAAGATCAGAGTTATTCAGTTTAAAGAATCAATTCGATTCACAACAAAAAATTTCACGATCAGGATCAACAAATTTGTAACGTATAACACAAGGATTCGAAAAGTTTTGAAGAAAACTGAGATCAAAAACTTTAAAATCGATCAAATTTAAGCAATCAATCAAAGATCCAACAATTCAAAACACAAAAAGGATAGATCAACCGATATTGCTGAAAGAAACAAAGATCAATCACAAGTACACGGGTATATGAATCGATCAAAGAGTAGATCGATGAACAAAACACTTAGCTTTCTTAGATTCACAACTCAAACGAATAGATCTATCAATTTAACACAAGAACAAGATCAGATCACTTGTTATAATCACCAAAAACACAAATCGATAAAAAGTGTAAGAGAATATGAATAGATCAAATCAAACACAGAAAGGATAACGAGAACACCCCTTCCAGAGGATGCTCTGATACCACTTAACACGCTCCTAGGATGCTTCTTTGGATTGCTTGGGATAGATCCTTGCGCAAACGAATCAAAAGACTCAAGTTTACCAAGGTTTGTGGATGGATTGGTGATACAAATAGGTGTGGATGATCTCCTTGATACTCCTAGGCACTAGATCGGATATGACACACCAAACTAGAACCCTTAGTCGCCGGATATGACTCACCAGCAAGTTCTTACACTCGACAAAGAGAAGAGAGAAGAGAGAATGCAAAAAGGTATAGAATAAAAGATTGTGTGCCTCAAAATGAGGTTTGCAAATACAAACCAAGGAACACGCTACTTTAGGTTTCGTGAACATAATGAAATAAAAACCATGGTCTAAAATAACCTAAGATAGAAATGTGGTCGGTCCTAATATGCATATATATCATGCATATACTAAGATACATCAACTAGGTGATTTGTGAAGCGAACTAAGGTCTCGTTAAAAACCTATCTTTAGAAGACCCATTGAGACAAAACCAAAGGTAGGGAAAACGAGCACACTTGGCTTGCTTGCCTAGTTGATGATCAGCTTGAAAAAAGAGTAGCTTGAATGGTGGTGAGTGTGTCTTGGTTGATCAAGATTCGACCAAGACAATCTTCTTGTATCAATGACTTCTTAAGTAATCCTCCAATAGCTTCCTTGAGCTTTTTTGATCTGGAACGAGTCATAGGCCCTTCTGGAATGGATAAGGCATCTTCATCAATTGGTTGGTCCATCAGCTCATCATCTCCATTAGTTGGCTGGTCCATGATCAAATCAATAGGGAACCTCCATCGGATATATGATCAATCAGGCTTTCATGCTTGACGTCCAAGGCAAGTTTTGCTTGTGTGGGACCATCTGTACGGACAAAACCATTCTGAACCATCTTCTTGCTCTTGTTTAGGTCAATGCCCCTCTCTTATTTAATTCTTCATCTCAATAAGCAGAAGCACTATCCTTCTTGACTGCAAGAGTTACTTAGACCACAAGACTATTCAGTAAGCTTCTTGCAAGATCAGAGAGGATCAATGCTGGATTCTTATGAATATATGCGGAGGGAACATGGCACCAAGTCTATAAAGAACACGTGGGCTGAATACACCAAGAGTGAAGCACTCAGCTTCAAGCTAAATGAATTGGAGACACCATCTGCCTTAGGAGTTGGTTGTAATGATCAATGCTCAAGGAATTTATTGAGGGATGAAGATGGTCTACAATACTTTGTATTCAAGCCAGGGGAGGAGTTTTGTGTGTGCAAAGACATGAATCAATTCGTGGTTAAAACAGTCAAGAGTTTGGAGTTGATTGTTCAAGGTACTGCCATCTTACTATTAGTTTTGTAAATGAAGAGATATAGACGAGATTGAGAGGATTTGAGAAGAAAGGAAGAGACTTTTGGTTAGAACCAGAAATAAAATCAATGAAGAACTAGAGAGAGAATGAAGAAGAAGAGAAATGATTCTCCTTGATTTATTAATGTCTAGAGACTACAATATATATAGAGTGATACTTTACAAAAGATCTAGGGTAAACAACGGAGAGACGTGGCCAGTCTTTAGGTAAAGGCGCGCTTGATTCAAACTTGTGAACGAGATGACTTGACCGTTAGGGCATCTTGGAATCTTGGACCAGATGCTTCCCGCCTGTGGACAGCCTGTCAATGCGCGTCTTATCCTCTCAATGGACTGAATGGTAAGTGTAAATCCTTGGGTTAACTTCTAAGTTACTTTCCGGGTTTATTTCCACTTGATGCGCATAAATCCTTTGGCTTGGTCGAGAAGTGTACGGTCGAACTTGTATGGCCTATACGGCTTTTACGGCCTGTACGGCATGTACGGATTTGTACGGCCTTGTACGGCCTTGTACGGCCTTGTACGGCCTTGTACGGCCTTGTACGGACAGGTCGACCTTACTTCTTTTCTTCTCCTTTGTTTCTCCTGATGCTCTCATAAGTTCAACTCCTTTCTTATTCATCCTCATTGCCACACTCCCCCTCAGGCTTGAGCAAGGGAACCGATCAAGCTTGGATATCCATGAAGATCCCCCTCATGAAAAACCTCATCAAAGAAAAAAACCAATGGGAGAAAACCTTGATGAGGAAAAAAGATGTTAAGTTGTGGTACCTACTTTGGGGTTGATTAAAACAAAGAGAGGAGAAGGGTTTGGGTCGACCTTGTCCATACAAGGCCGTACAAGGCCGTACAGGCCGTACAAGGCCGTACAGGCCGTACAAGGTCGACCAAAAGCAAGTCGACCAGGTTTTACCATTCGGGTAAAACCAAAGTCACCTCACTGCTATACTTGGGAGGTAACCTTATCCACCCGTTGGAACGGAAGAAGAGAGCCGCGTGGACAGGCTGACAAGGGCTGGAAGGATCAGCATCTTGTCAAAGATGCTGATGCCATTTACTTGGCCAGGAAGCCTCAGTTTGAATTAGGGGCGCCTTGCTATCGATCTCAGCCACTCCTTTCTCCCTTTGCTTTATGGAAACCCTTGTAACTCTCTCTCTCTATAATTTAACCCCGAGTAGATGAATAAATCATACAGTTCTCTCTAGTTTTCGAGTCTCTAAAATGATCTTCATAGTCTCTCTTAATCTCCTTTCTCGTTGAGTCTAAATCAAGTTTTCTTCTTCTCGAATCTGTTCTTAGCCTCTTTTTGTTACTTTTCTTCTCAGAGCCAGGTTCATCGAAATCTGGGTTCGTGTTCATCAAGGTTGAAACTTTTTGAAGATCGAAGGTGGTTCTTTGAAGATCCGGGTAGAAGACTGAAGTTTGAAGCTTGTGTGTTGCGAAAGTTTGAGTCTTTCTTGTTCTTACCTTCAAAGACTCAACCTTTTCTCTTGTTTATAGGTTCATCAGTGTTATAAGATCTTGATCTACTCATTCTCCAAGCTTTTGAAGTCCATCTGGTCGAATATGGATAGTGTTAGCATGAAGGTTCCGGTTACTCTCAAGGGGAGTAACTATCTGTTGTGGTCTGGCCTAGTGAAGATTGCTGTGGGAAGTAAGGGTCTATGGGATCATATCACATCCGGTGAGGCTCCTAAACTCATTACTCAAGAAGGTGAAGCTGCAAGTGCCACAAGTGAGGTGGAGAAATGGCAGCTACAAGAATATGATGGTGATGACACTACTTCAAGGGTCGCTTGAGACGTCCATCATGGAAGCTTATAGCTACTGTGAAACCGCAAAGGATCTATGGGATACCTTGAAGAAAGTGTATGGGAACATCACTAACATAAGTTGGGTGTTTGAGGTGAAGAGAGCAATCAATGGATTGATACAAGAATATATGGAGTTTACTAAGCATCTTGGGAGGTTTCGGGATCTCTGGTCTGAGCTTGAGATGCTATGACTTAGCACGGTTGATGTTGATGAGCTGAATGAGAGGCGTGAGCAAGATAAGGTCTTTGGAATCCTTCTCACTCTAAACCCAGCCTACAACAGTCTCATCAAGCACATCTTGAGAGCTGAGAAGCTTCCTTCTCTAGAAGATGTGTGTGTTCAGATGCAAAAGAAACAAGGGTCTATTGGGTTGTTTGGTGGTAAGGGGGAGCTTACTCTGGCTAACCAGGCTGCGAAAACTGATCAGATCGAAGCACCAATGGCAAACAAGGCGGCTTTCAACAAGTATGAAGACAGGAGGTTCAATGGTAACTGTGATCACTGCATAAAGCATGGCCACAAGAAGAGTCAGTGCTGGATCCTACATCCACATCTCAAGCCAGCCAAGTTCATGAAGGAGAGGGAAGCCAGAGGTCACATCTTGGAGGGTTCAAATTGTTCTGGCTCAAGCAAGACAACCGATGGTGATAAGAGGGAGGCAAGTGAAGGAAAGTCCCTTGTTTCCTACACGGGAAGCACCAGCAGGAACAATGATCAAGACTACATAAGGAGGTATAACATTGAAGCTCTCATCAAAATGCTTAAGGAGAATGGTAACACCTTTGGTAACCTTAATGGATATTCTCTTGGTGCTTCAATGATTGCTAGTAAGCTAGGAAATGTGAATGAGCTTAGGACTGGTAGAACCAGTAGGACAATATAGAATGAAATGAAATGCCAAAGTCTTGATTGTTCTAGTCATGAAGTTACTTGTCACATTGCTAATAGCTCATCTAAACCATTGATAGTAGACTCAGGAGCTTCCCATCACATGATAAGTGAAAACAATCTGATCAAATACATTGAACCAACTAATGGTCATGTCATGATTGCTAATGGTGATAAGATTCCTATTAGAGGAGTGGGAAATCTAAAATTGTTAAGTAGGAACTCAAGAGCTTTCTATATGCCTGAATTCACTTCAAACTTGTTATCAGTTAAGAAGTGCACTAATGATTTGAATTGTAAGGTTATATTCAGTCCTAACGATGTTGAGTTTCAGGATATTGAGAGCCAAAAGGTGATTGGAAAAGTAGTTACCAAGGGCGAGTTATATATGCTTGAAGAGCTTGATCATGTTTCTGATTTTAGTTGTTCCTTTACTACTGTTTCTTCTGCTTTAAATAAGAATGCTTTGTGGCAGGCTAGAATAGGACATCCTCATGTTAGAGCTTTGAACTTGATGTTACCAAGTGTTGTTTTCGAAAATAATGAGTATGAAGCTTGCATTTTAGGCAAGCATTGTAAGACTGTCTTTCCAAGATCATCTACTATTTATGAGAAGTGCTTTGATTTAATTCATTCTGATGTTTGGACTGCTCCTTGCATATCTAGGGATAATCATAAGTACTTTGTAACATTCATTGATGATAAATCTAAATACACCTGGTTAACACTCATTCCATCAAAAGATAGGGTCCTTGATTCATTTAAGAACTTTCAATCCTATGTGACTAACCATTATCATGCTAAGTTTAAGGATAACCTAGCTCGACATTGGATCCTTCACCAGACCAGTTGCCCTTACACTCCTCAGCAAAATGGAGTTGCTGAGAGGAAGAATCACCATCTCATGGAAGTAGCAATGTCCTTAATGTTTCAAGCCAATGTTCCCAGAAGATTTTGGAGTGATGTTGTGGCTACAGCTTGTTATCTCATCAGCCGCACACCTACAAAGGTATTGCATGATCAAGCTCCCTTTGAAGTTCTAAACAAGTACAAACCATCAGTGGACTATCTACGGGTCTTCGGATGCTTGTGCTATGTCCTGATTCCAGGAGAGATGAGGAACAAGTTAGAAGCCAAGAGTACAAAGGAAATGTTTATAGGCTATTCCACAACTTAGAAGGGATACAAGTGTTATCACCCGGTGGCAAGACGAGTTCTGGTGTCTAGGGATGTAAAGTTCATAGAAGAAAGAGGGTACTATGAGGAGAAGAATCAATACGAGTTGAAGGACCTTACCTCGGATAAGGCAGCAACTCTAAGGATTATCTTGGATGGGGTTGGCATTAGAGTGAACAAGAACCCGAGTGGAAATGGTCCAGCAGGGATAAATGAAGCAAACCAGTCTCCCCACCTTGGTCATGAGGGGGGAAACACTGAAGATCAGGAAGAAGGAGGAAGCTAAGACAGGAGTAAAGAGTTTGATTCAAGTCAAGAAGAGTTTGATTCTCCTGAAGAGGATGGAAATGGAAGTTCCGGGTCTCATGGTTAAGGTGGTGATACTCAAGAAAGTCAGAGGAGTTCAGGGATTTCAGGGAATCAAGAGGAGGAAGAACCTGAAGATTGGTGGAGTAGATCAGCAACAACCGTTGAGAAGAAGCTCAAGGATAAGAAGACCCCCATCTGATTGGGTTAACACTAGGGTATATTACAATGCCCAAGCTGTTGAACACCCATCTCAAGTGGTGTGCTCGTTTACAAAAAAATCCAAAGGAGCATTGTGCCTTTATGGGTAGCTTGGACGAGAGTTACATACCAATATCCTATGAGGAAGCTGTTAAAGACAAGGAACGAAAGGAATAAGTTGGAGCTTAGGCAGATGCTATGATCAAGAATGACACATGGTATGAAAGTGAGTTGCCAAAACGGAAGAAGATAGTGACCAGTAGATGGATTTTCACCATCAAATACTTGGCAAATGAGAAGATTGATAGAAACAGAAGGTAGTCTCTTGTTCCAGTGCAGAAGATGAGTATATGGCAATATTGAAGCTTACAAACGAGCTGGTGTGGATCAAAGGCATTCTGAAGCATGTGGAGATAGATCAGTCTACACCGATGACTATGCATTGTGATAACCAAGCAGTAATCCATATTGCTTCCAACCCAGTATTCCATGAAAGAACCAAGCATATTGAGGTTGATTGCCACAAGGTGAGGCAAATGATTGGATTAGGAGTGATTTTGCCATGCTACACATGGAGTGCGGATCAGTTGGCGGATGTGTTTACAAAGGCAGCTAGATAGAAGAAAATGGAATCCATCCATGTGAGGTTGGGACTCATTGATCTAACCCGGCTTAGCTAATCCCCTGCTATGGGGTCTTTGCTCTTTTTCCCTAATCAAGGTTTTATCCCAAAAGGGTTTTCCTTGGTGAGGTTTTAATGAGGAAGACCTCATATCCTTCCAAGCTTGACGTGTTCCATATGGTCAAGCTTGAGGGGGAGTGTTAAGTTAAGGTATATACTTTGGGTTGAATAGAAATAAGGATGAAAATAGAAGAGTTTGAGTCGACCTTGTCTGTACAAGGCCGTACAAGGTCGTACAGGCCGTACAAGGACGTACATGCCGTACAAGGTCGACCCAAAAGCACTCGACCAGTTTTAACATCCGGGTAAAACCAAAGTTACTAGAAGTGATCCGTTGGCGACATAACCTTATTCATCCATTTGAAAGGAAGAAGCTCTCCGCGGACAGGCTGACACAAGGCTGGAAAGGATCATCATCTTGTCAAAGATGGTAATGCCATTTACTTGGCCAGAAAGCTCTCTTTTCAAATTAGGCGCGCCTGGATCGATCTAAGCCACTCCTTTCTTCCCTTGCTTGATGAAAACCCTTGTAGACCTCCTATATATATTGTAACCCCGGGTGGATGAATAAAACATACAGTTCTCTCTAGTTTTCGAGTCTCCATAATGTTCTTTATAGTCTTACTTCTTCTTTCTTCTCGTTGAGTCTGAATCGAGTCTTTCCTTCTCAAATCTGTTCTTAGTCACCCTCTTGTTACTTTTATTCTAAGATATCAAAAGACCTTATTGAAGCTCAATACTCCCCCTCAAGTTTGACCATGTGGAACAAGTCAAGCTTGGAAGGATTGCTTCATGATCTTGGACTACAACCCATTACACCCCACTTCTGATTCTTCTATCTTCATGGAATGCTAGTGTCTTCATCAGCTCTCTACAACCACCTCAAACCCTGAAGCCGCATTGCTAGAGTAACCTTCTTCATGACACAGCCAAGACTGCTCTGAACAGCCTCTTGTCTAGACACGCCACTGCCTAAACCCGGATAGCTTCATCTTCATTCTCTTGTAATGGTAAGGAAGAAACAGGTCTTGAACTTAGATCACCATGTAGCTAACTCAAGTACCAACCTCAAGCTTGAATTGAGTCTAGGTTAAGCTTGTAAGTGAGCCTGAATGAGCATCCAAACCAGGAGCACACCACTCCAACAGCTGCGCTTAAATTACTGGTCCACCTCCATGTATTCAGCTTCAAGTACCCATGGATCACCGGCCTTCCTCATGACTTTGGTGGTGACCTTATTCTTCTTGTGTGTCTTGAACCAGGAGCTCAACAACCTTCATCGTTTGCGCCTCTTATAACCGGCTACTACACCAAGAAACTTCCCATTGCTCCACAGTGGACCAAGTCTTCCTCTTGTTCCGGATTGATGCTGAACAAGTGACACTCCTTGTGCATCCTGAAACAACACGTAAACTCCAAACAAGATAACACAAACTTGCATTGGGATCAAACCTTGACTAATCATCAAGTTTGATCACCAATGTCACAAGCTTTGCACTTAGACAGCATCTCATTATAATTGAGATCCATCTAATGCAAGCTTACCACTCTCTAAATGCTATCACAAAGCACTTAAGGAATCATTCCCTGCCTTAAACAACCCTTAGACATTAGTCTAGGTGTCTCAAACTTAAGGCAGCCCCAATGACAAGAGTATGCAACAGCCTTAACCTATTTACTTCATGAATGCAATCCGGATTAGATACAACTATCTATCATCCTAGCAAGACATTCATTAGAATAGAGACTAAGCATCAATATCATTTCCAAATACCAGACCCAATGATTTACTTTAATCAGTTTCTATTCATGTATGCAGGCAGGTTCAGAACATGCTATCCAATTTCATGTCAAGCAACATTTAGAACTGGAGTAAGAACTTTAAACACTCAACTATTCAAAATGAGTCATCTAATCATCCTGGGATAGATTCTAAACATTAATATCCAAAAATCTTAACACATCCTCAGGTCTAAAAACACAACACACAACACATTCAATTCATAAAGGATCAAGCTTTATAACAAAGGACAATAGGTTCTTACAAACAAGGAACTAGTGTTAGTTCCTTGAAAACCTTTGATTCATGGCAAGATCAGGGGCTATTGGTCGCGAATCCAACACCTCCTTCCTCCATGGACCTTCCCTTGGACTCTCCATGCCTAAAGTCCACACCTTTCTTCATGCTTTGGTCACCCCCACCAGTAAAAAGGTGAAAGCTTTCACCTTTCTTCCTGGACTTTGAATAAGAACACGCTGGACTTGATTTGATGAAGAGTGTAGCTAATCCACTCCATAACTTCAGGATCCGAGTCTCTCCCTTCTTCTGGACGGTATGAGAAAGCATGAGACTTCAAGAACACCTTCTGGGCTTTCCGGATGAACACCTTCTTGTAGAGGTTGAACCGGCTGGAAAGGAGGTGACTTTCTGGGTTTGAATGGTATGAGAGAAAGCCTTCATCTTTGCGGAAGCTAGACACCAAGTTATAATGAACCTGGCTCTAATACCATGTTGGATTTTCACCAGAGTATATGGATCTGGGTCTGTGTGTGATGAACAAGCCTTTAAGGCTGATATGAACTTGGAATGAAGGTGAGAATGGGTTCTTGTTTGCTTGTGTGAACTTGAATCATAACCAGAGAATAATAGAGACTTAGAGAGATTAAGAAGACTAAGAAAGGGGAAGACTTGAGAGGGATTCGAATCAAGAACACAACAAGCTTTATTTCTGAAATGGAGAGGGGTTTTCCCCCTTACTCCATTAATGTTTACACTCAACAGAGATCTGATTATAGAGAGAGAGAGCTATATTAGGGTTTACAAAAGATCAAGCAAAGCATGTGTATTCAACAGAAGTTTGGGCGCCTGGGTTGAAATACTTGGCTGAGATTGCTCACATGCTTGGGACAGGCTGTCCAAGCTGCTCTTCCTTTGCTTTTCGCGAGTGGATAAGCTTATACATAAACGGCTCCTTCTTGGAAAGTAGACTTCTCGTCCTTTTGGGAAAAGGCATATTCTCAGCATCTTTCTTTCTTGCCTAAGCCTCCCATGGATCCCAAGTCTTTGCTTCCCATAATAAACCTTCTTGAAGCTTGGCTCACAAGTCTTGTGCATATTAGGGTTGTATGGCCAGGATCATCAAGCTGGTCCGTACACATTGTGCCCTAAGTTTGCACAAGACATAAAACTTCTTTTATGTTCAAATGTTCGAGTAAAGATGGTTTTGGGTCGAGGTTGGTTCGTACAGTCCGTACGGTCAGTACAGTCCGTACGGCCATCCGTACACCTCACCCTAAACTCGACCATTTGATCCCTTCTTCTCACCGAAGCTTCCCAAGGTCCTTCTTGATCATCCTCAATGTGTTCTAGAGCATCTTGTGTACATATAAGCTAATACACTCCTAGGATGCTTCTCTGGATGGATGGAATAATCCTTTGCAAAAATGAATCAAAAGATTCAAGTTTCTCAAAGGCAGTGGATTGAATGGTGACACAAGAGATATGGCTCGCCTCTTGATACTCCTAGGCTCTGATTTGGATATTACACACCAAACAGAAACCCCTAGATTCCTGGATATTACACACCAAACAGAAACCCCTAGATTGCTGGATATTACACACCAAACAGAAACCTCTAAATTGCTGGATATTACACACCAGCACCAGAACACTCAAAAGAGAATTCAGGAAGAAGAAAACAAAGGTTTTGATTGAAAATTGCATACTGATACAATGGGGCCACGACCACAATATAAAGGTGAAGCCTTATACATGCACAAGGTCTCGAAAATAACAAAAACACTTAAGTCTAAAGGATCCCTCGAAAACTAAACAAAGACTTAGTTGTTGTGGAAATAAAACATAACATAAAAACTTAGGATAAAAATAATATAAGGTCTTCATATGGTCGGACCAAGATCAGTCACGTAGGAGATATGAGAAGTAGTCTTGTGGCCTCGTTAAAACCTTCCTCCAGAAAACCACGTGGGACAAAACCGAAAGCGAGGAAAAGAGCACGCACAATCCTACTTGCCTAGATGATGATCAGCTTGAAGGTGGAATAAATTGATTGGTGATGAGTGTGTCTTGGTTGATCAAGCTTCGACCAAGACAATTATTCTTGCTTCAGTGTAGTCTTAAGTAACCATCTAATGGCTTCATGGTGTTTCTTCATTTTGGAACGAGTCATGGGACCTTCTAGAATGGCTAAGGCATCTTCATCATCTGGTTGGTTCATGGTCTTATTGTCTCCATTTATAAGATGGTCCATGATCATATCATCGCCTCCCTCTTGAAAAGGATTTGTCCTCAAATCTGGTTCATCTGCAACAAAAGGGGCCAAGTCAGTAACATTGAAGTTTGACATCAGATTACACTTACCTTGCAAGCCACTTTGATAGGCATCGTTGCTGACTGGTTTTGCTATGTAGAAGGGACTGATCCATTTGGTTCTCATTACTCCTGAGACACTCAAACAAAATAAATTAGCACATAATATTTTATCAAAGAGTAAGAGTCTTATCCCAAATTGGTGTTTGCTCGGTTTTGGCATGTATGCTGCATCTGGAGGTGCTTCTTTGATGAGGATGAGACCACAGGCGTCTTGGTGCTTATCCTGGTCCTGATCAGGTGGTTTGAATCTCTTGTCTTCCTCACGCCTGTAGTTTCTTCGTGTATGCTTCTAAGCTTTATCATAATATGCACATGGCTCTTTTGACAAAAACAAGTATATCATATCTGTGAAATCAGTGATAAAAGAATCCTTGAAAACATGACAACTTACCTTAGCATGCTCACCTGTTCGCCATAGATAGGTTTGAGATGTTCTAAACTTAGCAAAATTCAAACAAAACACAGATAGGATCACCTGACTTGTACAACCCATAACTCTTTCACCTGAGAAGTTTTGGACATGATTCCAAATCGACCTGATAGCCTGTTGAGTTAAGTTTTTAATGAAGTTGGTTTAATGGCCTAAATCGTTTTTTTTGATGAGATATGATCTTCTGACTGCTCCTATATCACAGCTGGCGACAAGACAGTTTTCAAGATTTGCTTGGTGCTTCTCCAACTTAGCCAAAGACTCATCATTGATACTCTGATCATTGTAGCTCCTCTTTTCTCCTGTACATTTCTCAGCTTGTTTTGAACAAGTGAAGTGTGTTATCAGGTCAAAGAAAGTATTATAGACAAGGATGTCTCCAGAGCACAAAACAGTATGACTCCTCCATATATTATGCATGTCAAAGAAAATATTACAGACCCAAATATCATCAAGATCAAGTTCACACATTCAGAAGCAGAGAGTTCTAGTTTCAATTGTGCAACAAGTTTATCAAAGAAAGTGTTATACACTAGAATATCCTCAAAGACCAATCCTACACGTTTAGAATCATTTTTAGAACACAAACAATCAAGCTCAAACTCAGATATTTTTGCAAACTTCACAATTTCGAACCTAAAATAAGAATGATGCAATTTCGGTTCATGCAACTTCCTAGGTTCGTTCAAGACATATGTGGATGCAAAACAATCATCAGTGATCAAATCATGCCTAGGAAAATTCACATCAAAATTCTTCTCTTCAGTTCTAGGAAATGAATCACAAGGTTTTCTAAAACAAAAATCAGTCTGTTTCAACTCAATCTCTAAAACCTTTTCAAATTGATCAAAGCTTTTGCTATGTTTCAAAAACTGATCAAGACTCAAAACATGACCAGAAATGTTGTTATTATTATTTTGAAAATGTTTTTGATCAAAGAGGTTTTCTGGTTCCAGTTCTTTAAAAGATTTAAGCATGTTATCAAAAACAGAATTTGAAACACAAAATTTTTTTACTTTGTCAAGACCAAAATGTTTTATGTCTTTAGTACTCACTTTAACAAACATTTCAGGCACATAATTAACCACTTTAGCATCCTTACAGTGCTTTTGCAGGTTATGAGACAAGGATTTAGGATTTGTATTAGACTGCAAGCTGGTCTGATTTTCCAACTCTTCTCCTTGTGTTGATTGCTCTGGTTCTCTCTCTCTACTGATTCTTCTTTTGCAACCTGTGATACTGAAACAAGGCTACTCGGTTGCACCGGTTCAAGAAAAGTTAGCTCACCACAAGAAGTACTGAAATTAAATTCAGGCTGAGGTAAGAAAAGAGAACACTCTTGTTCTGTCCCAGACTTTCTTTTTACCATAGATGTTTCTGTTTGAGCTTCTTGAATTGGTGCAGTTAAATCTGATTGTGAAGCTGAGTCTGGTTCTGCAAGTTTGAGATCTGAGACAGCAGTGAAGGGCTCTTGGTTCTGTGCTTCTAAGGACGGGGGTGTGGTCTTAATCTGTTTGTATTGTTTCTCCACATCCTTAACAATTTGTGACAGCTCCTTCATGTCCTCCTTACTGAACCAGGAATATTTATCGTCCATAGCTGGTGTAGAGGCTGCCTTTTTCTTACTGAAACTGCTTGATGTCTTGCTTGATGAATCAGTAGCACTGGTTGGATTTTATCTCATGCTGTCTTGTTGTTTCTGAACAGAGTTTAAAGAGCATAGCTTTGTCTCAGACTGCTTTCGAAGTACTTCCTTGTGGTACTGTCTTGGGACATACTCTCTACGCATTAACGCTCTCAGCTTATGCCATGTTTCCACTGGTTCTTTTCTGTCAAGTCTTCTGGACTTTACCAATCGATTCCACCAGCTTAAAGCATAACCACAAAACTCAGCAGTAGCCATTTGAACCTTCTTTCTTTCAGCATAGCTTTGACAATTGAAAAACAACTCCATCTTCTCTTCCCACTCCACATATGCTGCAGGATCATACTTTCCATGGAATTGAGTAATTTTCATCTTTTGATCAGCAATTTTATCTCTGTGATTGCCTCTGCCTTCATGCTCAGGTCTTTGTTTCCTCTCAAAGCTTCTAGACTCATGGCTCTGACCAGTAGCTTGTTGAAGTTCCTGTCTAAACTCCTGACGAAATTTATCAAGGCTGGCTTTCATCTTCTGCTGCAGCTGAGCATTCATAGCCTTAAGTAACAGCTTTTCATCTTTAGTGAGTTCTCCCTTTTGATCTCGTGCCATGGTACCTGAGACACAAGAAATAACAGAACCAGTAACAAGTTCTACAGAAACAAATAATCAACTTGCAAACAGAGAGAGATTCAAAACTAAATAAAACAAATTGATAAACAGAAACACTTTGATAATCAGAAACAAACAACATAGCAGAATCGATCAATCTTAAACAAAACAGAAACAAATCAGTTTGATTTCAAAACAGAACAGAGAGAGAGATCACAAAAATTAGCTTCAGTTTCAGGCTGGGATTTATTAAAATCAGACAGGAACAGATTCAAAACAGCAGAAACAGATCGATTGTTCTTAACCCTAATCAGTTTCAGATCAACAAGATAAATCAATAACTTCTTCAAGACGGATATGAAAGGTCTAAGCTCAGATTTGCGATCAAAGTACTCAAAGTCAATAGATTTCAACAACAGAAAAACAGATCGACTCAATCGGAACAAGAAGATGACCAGACCAAACCAAAAGATAGAGAGAAATTGAACACTTCCCTTCCAAAATTTCTCTGATACCACATAAAACACTCCTAGAATGCTTCTCTGTATGGATGGGATAATCCTTTGCAAAAACGAATCAAAAGACTCAAGTTTCTCAGAGGCAGTGGATTAAATGGCGACACAAGAGATATTGCTCGCCTCTTGATACTCCTAGGCTCTGATTTGGATATTACATGCCAAACAGAAACCCTTAGATTGCTGGATATTACACACCAGCACCAGAACACTCAAAAGATAATTCAGGAAGAAGAAAAAAAGGTTTTGATTGAAAATTGCATACTGATACAAGGGGGCCACGAACACAATATAAAGGAGAAGCCTTGTACATGCAAAAGGTCTCGAAAATAACAAAAACACTTAAGTCTAAAGGATCCCTCGAAAACTAAACAAAGCCTTAGTTGTTGTGGAAATAAAAAATAACATAAAAGCTTAGGATCAAAATAATATAAAGTCTTCATATGGTCGGACCAAGATCAATTACCTAGGAGATATGAGAAGTAGTCTTGTGGCCTCGTTAAAAACCTTCCTCCAGAAAACCACGTTGGACAAAATCGGAAGCGAGGAAAAGAGCACACACAATCCTACTTGCCTAGATGATGATCAGCTTGAAGGTGGAATATATTGATTGGTGATGAGTGTGTCTTGGATTATCAAGCTTCAACAAAGACAATTCTTCTTGCTTCAGTGTAGTCTAAAGTAACCATCTAATGGCTTCATGGTGTTTCTTCATTTTGGAACAAGTCATGGGACCTTCTGGAATAGCTAAGGCTTATTCATCAGCTGGTTGGTTCATGGTCTAATTGTCTCCATTGATAAGCTGGTCCATGATCATATCATAAGCTTCCCACAGCCTTCTCCATTCTTGTTGCACAAGATCTCTTCACACCATCTATCTTCTTTCACTCCATTTCCTCTCTATGCTCGTTCATTGTCATCTCTTCAAGTTAATAATCCCCCTCAAGCTTGACTCTAGTGATCCTAAGTCAAGCTTGGAACCTTGAACAGTCTCCTCATTAAAAACCTTATCAAAGAAAACCGTTTTGGGATAAAACCTTGATAAGGAAAAGAGTAAGATCTCCAAGGCCTAGTGATTGGCCAGTGAGTTCTTTGTGTCTCAACCAGTGTGGTGGACACAAAGAACTCTGGATCATGGCCTAACTGTGGTGTAAGATAATCCGATTTGGATTGCTCACCACTAACACTTCTTGAGCTCATCTAGCTCACTCCACACTGATCTTGGTATCTCCCCCTTTTCACCCAACTTCTTGTTGGGTTAAGTGCTCGGATTACCAAGATACAAACTCCATTGAGTACCATCTTCATTCTCTGCCTTGGTTGCTTCTTCTTCTCGAATAACCACCAAGGACTCCATATTCACAGATCATTGAAGCTTCTCAATACTCCCCCTCAAGTTTGACCATGTGGAACAAGTCAAGCTTGGAAGGATTGCTTCATGATCTTGGACTACAACCCATTACACCCTCACTTCTGATTATTCTATCTTCATGGAAAGCTAGTGTCTTCATCACATCTCTTGAACCACCTCAAACCCTGAAGCCGCATTGCTAGAGTAACCTTCTTCATGACACAGCCAAGACTGCTCTGAACAGCCTCTTGTCTAGACACGCCACTGCCTAAACCCGGATAGCTTCATCTTCATTCTCTTGTAATGGTAAGGAGGAAACAGGTCTTGAACTTAGATCACCAGGTAGCTCACTCAAGTCCCCACCTCAAGCTTGAATTGAGTCTAGGTTCAGCTTGAAAGTGAGCCTGAATGAGCATCCAAACCAGGAGCACACCACCCAAACAGCTGCGCTTAAATCACTGGTCCACCTCCATGTATTCAGCTTCAAGTACACATGGATCACCGGCCTTCTTCATGACTTTGGTGGTGACCTTCTTCTTCTTGTGTGCCTTGAACCAGGAGCACATCAACCTTCATGGTCTGTGCTTCTTATAACGGCTACTACACCAAGAACCTTCCCATTGCTCCACACAATGGACCAAGTCTTCCTCTTGTTCCGAATTGATGCTGAACAAGTGACACTCCGTGTGCATCCTGAAACAACACTTAAACTCCAAACAAGATAAGACACACTTGCATTGGTATCAAACCTTGACTAATCATCAAGTTTGATCACCAATGTCACAAGCTTTGCACTTAGAAAACATCTCATTATCAATGAGATATATCTAATGCAAGCTTACCACTCTCTAAATGCTATCACAAAGCACTTAGGCAACCATTCCCTGCCTTAAACGACCCTTAGACAATAGTCTAGGTGTCTCAAACTTAAGGCAACCCCAATGACAAGAGTATGCAACAGCCTTAACCTATTTACTTCATGAATGCATTCCGGATTAGATACAACTATCTATCATCCTAGCAAGACATTCATTAGAATAGAGGCTAAGCATCAATGGTATTTCCAAATACCAGACCCAAATGCTTTACTTTAATCAGTTTCTATTCATGTATGGAAGCAGATTCAGAACATGTTATCCAATATCATATCAAGCAACATTTAGAACTGGAGTAAGTACTTTAAACACTCAACCATTCAAACGAGTCATCTAAACATCCTGGATAGATTCTAAACATTCATATCTAGCAATCTTAACTCATCCTAAGGTCTCAAACACAACACACAACACATTCAGTTCATAAAGGATAAAGCTTTATAACAAGGGACAATAGGTTCTTACAAACAAGGTTCATAAAGGATCAAGCTCTATTGAGTGCCATATTCATTCTATGCCTTGGTTGCTTCTTCTTCTCAAATAACCACCAAGGCTCCATCTTCACAGATCATTGAAGCTGCTCAATAATCTCTTTGTTTATCTCAGGAAGAGATAGTTGTTTATAAATTCATGTGGTAATAAGAGCTGTTTTAAGCAGCCTTGTGTTTTGTGTATCACATCTAAAGCTCTCATGAAGCTGAACTAAGGAGGAGAGGAGTTCAATAGAGCTCCCACCAGAAGCGGTTCAAGCAAATGAAGAAGCAAGGTGAATCCAAGTTCTTAAAAACGTCAGTACATATACAAGCTATTCCAAGAAGGAGATATCAGTGCTATTGGTGCTACTTCAACAAACAAAAAAAAAACAAAAAAAGAAGCTCACACAAAAGAAGATGTGTACACTCATGATTCCCATTTCAAGATTGGCTTTCTTTCCATATCCAGACCAATCTTGAAGGGGCTGTTAGTATGTGAATCATGAATACAAACCATGGAGACTAACCAACTGGTGGAATCCAAACAAGCTTGTCATGCACGCAGGGCTCTACTGTAAGATGGCTGACCCAAGATGGCTGACCCAAAAGAGGCAGACCAACGGTGACCCAAGATGGCAGTATTATACTCACGCTGACCACAGGAGGAAAACCGACAGCACCTCAGAAAGACAGCTTAGATGGAGAAAGCAAGAAGGAAAGATCAAAGTGGTGGTTGAAGTGATTCACAAGGAGAAGAAGTCAAGGATGTGCACAAGTGTTCTCATTGTGCAAGATAGGCTTTCATATTCATCTCCAGCCTATCTTGAGGAGGAGTGTTGAAATGAGAACACCAAGAAGAGCTGAACCAAGTGACAGTAGGAGAAGCTCTTCTTGTGGTGTAATGTAGGAGATTGAGTGATACAAGCTACTATATACACTCCAAAGAGAACAATGAGGAGAACAAGAGTGAATGTGTGGAGTAAAGCGCCTATTCTGAATGTGAAGGAGAGCTTTGGGGGCAGCAAAGCTATCATCACTTTATGGAGCAAAGTGAGGACGAAAATGGAGACCTTAAGGGATCCATTTGAGTGTGGAAATTGTTGATCTGAGTAAATAAATAAGGGAGGTTTAAGGGTCTTAAGCTAAGGAATGAGTTCAAGAGAAAGTTGGTCCAAAGTTAGGGCGAGTGTACGGACCGTACGGACTGTATGGCCGACTGTATGGACCACTCGAGCCAGACTTGTTCAAACTCGACCAAAACATATTTTGGTCTTTTGCAAAAATGGGGTTAAAGTTGTATGGATGGACCATGTCCGTACAACTCAAGGTCCGTACATCCATGGAGGAAACTTGGGTGATAAGGAAGAAAGTGTGCAAGGTAAACTGGTCGGGTGAAAAGAAGAAAGTTAACTTTGTGGTAATCCGGTAAGAAGATGGCTCGCGGATAAGAAGATAAGGCTTGACCAGAAAGGCTGGCTCGTGCTGGAAAGGCAAGTTATCTAGTCAATATGCCAAAGGCATCTTGCCTTCTCAGCCAAGCATTCAAAAACCAGGCGCGCTCCCTTCCTAGAGTGTCCACGTCTCTGCCTTAGTTACCATACTCCTCTTCACCATTTGTGGATGAGATTAGGCCACCCTACATATTGTAACTGAGACTCAGATCATTAATAAAGCAATACATTTCTTTTTCAAGTTACTCTCTTCTCTCTCTCTCTTGTTCATCATGAACAACGAGCAATCTCCTCTCTAATATGTCACTATTTCCACTCATTCTCTCTTAATCTCACATCATCTACTCTTATTCTCTCATAATCTCATGGTATCGGAGCCAGGTTCCTCATATCCTGGTGTTTAGATCTGTTATCCTTCAGCTTCATTTTGAGTTCAAAGAACCAAACTTTCTGGGTTCTTGAAGGTCGTTTAGAAGATGGAAGGAAGCAAGATGACAATAACCGTTCTGGTTACTCTTATAGGTGGTGGAAACTACCTGTTGTGGTCCCGGTTAATGAAGACTGCGGTTGGGAGCAAGGGTTTGCGGAGTCAAATCTCGGATGGAGCTGCAAAACCAGTTGCTAGTGAAGAAGAAGGTACAAGGGAGCTTGTTGTAGCTGATCAACAGAAGTGGACTCAAAACGACATGATGGTTCTCACCATGATAGAAGGGTCTCTAGATCCACCCATACAAGAGGCATACAGCTAATGCGAGTCACCAAAGGACCTGTGGGAGACACTCCAGAAGATCTATGGTAACACTTCTAATCTGAGCCGGGTGTTTGAGCTCAAGAGAGCCATAAACACTTTTGTTCAAGAAGATGTTGAGTTAACCAAACACTTGGGTAAGTTCAGGGACTTGTGGTTCGAACTAGAGATGCTTAGACCAACACAACGGATCAAGACACACTCATGGAGAGGCGTGAACAAGATCAGGTGTTTGGGCTAATGTTGACTCTGAATCATGCCTTCAACGATCTGATCAGACACATACTGAGGTCCCCAAAGCTCCCAACATTGAAGGAAGTATGTGCTCAGATCCAGAAGGAGGAAGGGTCCTTGGGGTTGTTCGGTGGTAAGGGGGAGCTGTCACTGGCCAATCAAGCTGAGGCTGTTCAAGCTAACAAAGCTATGTACAGGCCTGATGAAAGAAGAGGAGGTGAGGAAAGGAGGTTTGGAGGCAATTGTGATCACTGCAAGAAGTCGGGTCATAAGAGGAGCTAGTGTTGGATTCTCCATCCCCATCTCAAGCCGGCAAGGTTGATGAAGGATCGTGATGCAAGAGCCCACCTTTCAGCCGAAGCAAGTGAAGCTGGTGGTTCATCCGAAGCTGGTTCGACCACTCGTGAAGGGGAAGGAAAGGCCTTGATATCTCAACACACTCCCTTGAAGAGCATGGATCATGAGCTTATCAAGAGGTCTGACATTGATGCCCTCATCAAAGCTCTCAAGGAGAATGGTAATGTATCTAGTAACCCTCTAGGCTCCTATGCTGCTTATAGCTTGTCTAGTATCCCTGACAACTTGAAAACTGGAAATGACTCTCATATTGCTGCATCTAGGTTGCTTAAGAACCGTGATCATTTAGAACATAAACTTGAATCGCCTAGTTCCTATGATGCTCATAACACTAGTAAACCTCTAGTTGTTGATTCAGGAGCCTCTCATCATATGATTAGTGATGATAATTTGATAAAGGACATATAACCTGCTCATGGTCATGTAATGATTGCTAATGATGATAGAATAGCAATAAGAGGAATCGGCAAGTTGAACCTATTTGATAAGGAGTCTAAAGCTTTTTACATGCCTGAATTCACATCTAATCTGTTGTCAGTTAAGAGATGCACCATTGAATTGCATTGTAATGTTATATTCAGCCCTAATGATATGAAATTTTAGGATATTGAGAGCCATAAGTTGATCGGAAAGGGATTAACAAAAGGAAATCTTTACATGCTTGAAGACACTACCCCTAGTTATGATTTTAAATACTCGTTTAGTTCTACTTCTGTGTTGAATAATGATGCATTGTGGCATGCTAGAGTAAGTCACCCTCATGTTAGAGCTCTAAGTTTAATGTTACCATGTGTCATGTATAAGAATAATGAATGTGAAGCATGTTTCTTGGGTAAACATTGTAAGGCAGTTTTTCCAAAATCTACTACTCTTTAAGAAAAGTGTTTTGATCTTGTGCATTCATATGTGTGGACTGCTCCTTGTTTATCTAGGAAAAACTACAAGTACTTTGTAACATTCATTGATGAAAAATCGAAATACTAAGGATAGAGTGCTTGATGCATTTAGAAACTTTCAGGCTTATGTGATTAACCATTACCATGCCAAGATTAAGATTTCCAGGTCTGATAATTGAGGTGAGTACGCAAGCCTGGCATTCAAGCAATATCTAGCTCAACATGGGATCCTTCACCAAACAAGCTGCCCTTACACTCAACCGTACAGACATGGGACCGTACAGACTGTAGAGACCACTCGACCCAAACTTGTTCAAACTCGACGAAAACATATTTCGGTCTTGTGCAAAAATGGGGTTAAAGTTGTACGGATGGACCATGTCCGTACAACTCAAGGTCCGTACTTCCATGGAGGAAACTTGGGTCACAAGGAAGAAAGGGTACAAGGTAAACTGGTTGGGTGAAAAGAAGAAAGTTAACTTTGTGGTAATCCGGTAAGAAGATAGCTCGCAGATAAGAAGATGGCTCGCAGATAAGAAGATAAGGCTTGACCAGACAGGCTGGCTCGTGCTGGAAAGGCAAGGTATCTAGTCAAGAGGCCAATGGCATCTTGCCTTCTCAGCCAAGCATTCAAAAACCAGGCGCGCTCCCTTCCTAGAGTGTCCACGTCTCTGCCTTAGTTACCATACTCCTCTTGAACGTTTGTGGATGAGATTAAACCTCTCTATATATTGTAACCAAGACTTAGATCATTGATCAAGCAATACATATCTTTTTCGAGTTACTCTCTTCTCTCTCTCTCTTGTTCATCATGAACATCGATCAATCTCCTCTCTAATCTCTCACTCTTTCCACTCTTTCTCTCTTAATCTCGCATCATCTACTCTTATTCTCTCAAAATCTCAGTAATCACTCATGCTCCAGAGAAAAAGAAGAATGAAGAAGGTACATGAGAAGAGCAAACACACACCACTTTGTGCAGATTGGTGTGAGGAAAGATTTCAGTGTAGCCCAATAAGGTTGTCTACACAAGTTGCCCAAGAAGAAGAGTCCAATAGCATGATGAACCAAGTAGAATACCAGCCCACCTATCAGTTTAAAGAAGAACCAGCAGCCCAATATGCTTATGGAGAAGACAAGCTCAATCCTTGTAAGGAATGAAAGTCCATCAAGCATGAAGAAAGGCCATGAGAAGAACAGGCCCAATACTGATCAAATAAGGAGAAGTAGCCAAGCATACAAGCTGGTGACAAGCAGGTGAAGAAAAGTCAACAATAGCTGCTTGATAGTTCTGATGAATCAAGAGGTGGCCTTGGTTTCTTCAGCTGGTTTTAGTTCCTCGTTTTAGTGTTCTGATGTAATAACTGACGTGCATTAGCTTTAGGATGAAGTCTTGTACTCTGTATAAATATGTATGTGTTGTTATTAACGAAAACTAAGAAAGCCGTTGAGCTTCTTCCCCCTTATGCTCATGTACTTCACCAGAAATGTTTGGGGTTACAAATTCTTAAATTTCAACACTCTAGGAGATTGCTTGAGACCATATATGGCCTTCTTCAACCGAAAAACATTACCAGGCTTCATCAAATGTTCAAGACCAGGAGGTGGATACATGTACACTTCATCTTCAAGTTGTCCTTGAAGAAAGCCATTTTTGACATCCATTTGCCATAGTCCCCACTCCATGTTGGTTGCAATGGAGAGCACAATCCGAATAGTATGAAGCAAGGCCACTGGTGCAAAGCTATCCAAGTAATCTTCACCATAAGTTTGTGTAAATCCTCTAGCAACAAGTCTGGTCTTGTGTCTTTCAATCATTCCATCAGCCTTGTATTTGATAGTGAAGATCCATTTACTTGTGACTGCTTTCTTCCCTCTTGGTAGTTCAGCTTCAAACCAATTTTCATTCTTGATCATAGCATCCCTTTCACTGCCTACTGATTCCCTCCACACCTTTTGCTTCATAGCTTCTTCATAACTTCTTGGGACTTCTTCTCCATCCAGTACTCCTACGAAGACTTGATGTTTGGTTGGATAACAGGCTAATGTGCATGTCCTTCCAAGGGGACTCGCCACTGCTTGAGCATTGTAATAGACCCTGGTGTTCTCTTCCAGTGGGACGGGTGATGTCTAGTTATGGTTCTTCTTCGTAGTGGTTGAGTGGCTTCTTGTTGAGTAGCTTCTTGTTGAACTGCTGCTTCAGACTCTTCTCCACTACTATTCCCCACTTCTTCTTTTTGAGAGTCCGCTTGATCATGGTGAGTTGAGTCTTGTACTGAGCTTTCCTGATGCTGGTCAAGATCTTCTACATTGCCCCCTCATGATCAATCCGGGTATCCTCATTGTTGTTAGTTTCTTGATGTGGTGTTGTTGGTTGTTGGCTAGGTTCTTGAGCCTGGGACATGTTGATACCCAAGCTCTCAAGGATTATCCGTAGGTTTGTAGCTGGATCAATAGGGTCTTGAGATAGGTCTTTGAGGTCATCCCACTTGCTATCTTCATAGTACCCTATCCCTTCTACAAACCTCACGTCTCTAGACACTGAGACCTTTCTTGTGTAAGTTTTACAAAGAACGGAGTAAAGAACACTCAAGAACAGCAGAGAGAGAGAGTGTTTGATTCAAAAATTTTAGGAGAGAGAGTGTGAATAGTGTTAGTGGAGGACAAGAGAGTAGGGAGAATAGAGGAGTTTTCCTCCTTAAGGAATTTCGTGGTTCTTACACTATATTTAAAGACAGAAACAAGAGAGAGAGAGGGAGACTGGTTGATAAGTGCATGACAGCTGTTTTACAGCAGATCTAGATTTGAATTTCAAACTTCCTGAGTCTTTTTCAAGTCCTCACCAAGTCTTCTTCAAGTCTTCACCGAGTCTCTTCTTCAAGTATTCAGTGAGTCTTCTTCAAGTCTTCAGTGAGTCTTCTTTAAGTCTTCAGTGAGTCTTCTTCAAGTCTTCTTCAAGTCTTTTTCCTCTCTTCTCTTGATCTGTTCTTGTAATTGGTTCTTCATCTCAATACTCCCCCTCAATCTTAACCATAGGGACTGGTCAAGCTTGGAAGCATGAAGAACCTCCCTCATTAAAACCTTAATGTGTAAAACCCAGTGGGAGAAAAACACATCAAGGAAAGAGTATAGGTCTCCATGCAAGGAGAGTTAATGAGAGGTGAGGCTTATGAGTCCCTATTTTGAATGAATGAACACACAGACCTTGGTGCTAGATGTCTTGGTGAATATATCTGCCAACTGATCTTCACTGCTCGTGTAACATCGCAAGATGATTTGTTGTTCCACAGCTTGCCTGACCTTATGGCAATCTACCTCAATGTGTTTAATCCTTTCATGGAACACACTGTTGGATGCTATATGAATTGCTGCCTGGTTGTCACAGTGCATGGTGATTGGAGTTGTAGCCTCTATACCCAAGTCCCTTAGGAGATTTCTGATCCAGATCAGCTCACTGGTGAGCTTCCTCATTGCCCTATATTTTGCTTCAGCACTGGAACATGACACAATCTTCTGCTTCTTGCTCTTCTAAGTTACCAAGTTACCTCCAATGAAGGTGCAATATCCAGTTGTTGATTTTCTATCAGTTCTGTCTTATGCCCAGTCAGCATCACAGTAACCTACAATCTTTGTGCTTCCATTGCAAGACATCCAAACTCCTTGCCCAGGCGCCTCCCTCAGGTATCTCATGATCCTTTCCACCATATTCCAATGATGGACCTTAGGCGCCTGCATGTGCTGACTAACCTTGTTCACAACAAAGCATATATCTAGCCTGGTGATGGTTAAGTAGATGAGCTTCCCAACCATAGGTCATTTGATCCCTTCTCTTCACCAAAGCTTCCAAGGTCTTTCTGGAGCTTCCTTAAGGTGTTCTAGAGACTCTTGTGCACTTATCAGCTTCCCACAGCCTTCTCCATTCTTGTTGCACAAGATCTCTTCACACCACACTATCTTCTTTGCCTCCATCTCATCTCTCATAAGTTTCATTGTATCTCTTCAAGTTAACACTCACCCTAAAGCTTGACTCTAGTGATCCTAAGTCAAGCTTGGAACCTTGAAGAGTCTCCTCATTAAAAACCTTATCAAAGAAAGCCCTTTTTGGGATAAAACCTTGATAAGGAAAAGAGTATGATCTCAAAGGCCTTGGGATTGGCCAGTGAGTTCTTTGTGTCTCAACCAGTGTGGTGGACACAAAGAACTCTGCAACATGGTCTAACTGTTGTGTAAGTCTAATCCGACTTGGATTTCTCACCACTAACTCTTCTTGAACTCATCTAGTTCATCTCATACTGATCTTGGTCACTCCCCCTTTCACCCAACCTCTTGTTGGGCTAAGGGCTCGGATGACCAGATGCAACTCCATCTTCATACTCAGCCTTGGTTGCTTCTTCTTCTTGATAACCACCATGGAATCCATCTTCACAGATCATTGAAGCTTCTCAATACTTAGCTTGTGGTACCATGCCCTTGGGGATTGCTTCAATCCATAGATTGCCCTCTTGAGTCTGAGGACATTTCCAGGTTTAACCAGCTTCTCAAGACCAGGAGGTGGGTGCATGTAAACCTCATCTTCTAACTCCCCTTGTAGGAAAGCATTTTTGACATCCATCTGGCACAACTCCCATTCCAGGTTGGTTGCAATAAAGAGGATGATCTGGATTGTATGAAGTTTGACTACTGATGAAAATGTGTCTACATAGTCTTCTCCATAGGTCTGGGTGAATCCTCTTGCAACTAGTCTCGACTTCTTTCTCTCTTCCTTGCCATTTGGTAGATACTTGATGGTGAACACCCATTTGCTTGAAACTTCCTTCTTTCCTTTTGGGAGTTCACTTTCATACCAGTTGTCATTGATGATCATGGCATTTGCTTCATTATCAACAGATTCCCTCCTTTCCTTGTTCTCCATGGCTTCCTCATATTATCTTGGAATAGATCCCTCATCTAATCCAGTGATAAAGGCTTGATGCTCAAGTGGGAATCTTGCAAGAGAACACACTGCTGATGTTGGATGGGCTACTGCTTACTGTTGTAGTAGACAGTTGTGTTTTTCCAGTTTGAAGGAGGGTTTCTTGTCCTTGTACTCCTCCTGAGTGGTTGAGCCTGAACTTTTTGCTGCTCTACTTCATCTTGTAATTTAGCAGTCTCTTCTTCATGTAGTACACTCTCCTGATCATGAGTTTGTGAACCTTGTGGCTGTTCTGGTTCATGATCATTGCCCCCCTCAGGATCAGGATGAGAAGCTTCTTCACCTTCTGGTGCAGTATCAGCTGAAGAAGGAGCTGTGTTAGTCGCCACTTGTGGGTTTGAAAAACTGATTCTCAGATTCTCCAACAGTATCCTTAGGTTGTTTGCACTATCTAAGGGAGCTTGAGAGTGGTCCTTCAAGCTATCCCAGCTTTTCTCATTATAGAAACCCCTTGATTCCAATAACTTTACATCTTTAAAGACCATAACTTTCCTTGTTGTTAAGTTATGGTATCTACTTTGGGGTTGATTAGAAAGAAGAGAGGAGAAGGGTTTGGGTCGACCTTGTCCGTACAAGGCCGTACAGGCCGTACAAGGCCGTACAGGCCGTACAAGGCCGTACAGGCCGTACAAGGCCGTACAAGCCGTACAAGGTCGACCAAAAGCACTCGACCAAGTTTAAACATTCGGGTAAAACCAAAGTCACCCGACTGCTTTACTTGGGAGGTAACCTTATCCATTCGTTGGAAAGGAAAAAGAGAGCCGCGTGGACAGGCTGGCAAGGGCTGGAAGGATCAGCATCTTGTCAAAGATGTTGATGCCATTTACTTGGCCAGAAAGCCTCGGTTTGAATTAAGCGCGCGTTGCTATCTATCTCAGCCACTACTTTCTCCCTTCGCTTTATGGAAACCCTTGTAACTCTCTCTATATAATGTAACTCCGAGTGGATGAATAAATGATACAGTTCTCTCTACTTTTCGAGTCTCTAAAATGTTCTTCATAGTCTCTCTTAATCTCCTTTCTCGTTGAGTCTAAATCAAGTTTTCTTCTTCTCGAATCTGTTCTTAGCCTCTTTTTGTTACTTTTCTTCTCAGAGCCAGGTTCATCGAAATCTGGGTTCGTGTTCATCAAGGTTGAAACTTTTTGAATATCCAAGGTGGTTCTTTGAAGATCCGGGTAGAAGACTGAAGTTTGAAGCTTGTGTGTTGCGAAAGTTTGAGTCTTTCTTGTTCTTACCTTCAAAGACTCAACCTTTTCTCTTGTTTATAGGTTCATCAGTGTTATAAGATCTTGATCTACTCATTCTCCAAGCTTTTGAAGTCCATCTGGTCGAATATGGATAGTGTTAGCATGAAGGTTCCGGTTACTCTCAAGGGGAGTAACTATCTGTTGTGGTCTGGCCTAGTGAAGATTGCTGTGGGAAGTAAGGGTCTATGGGATCATATCACATCCGGTGAGGCTCCTAAACTCATTACTCAAGAAGGTGAAGCTGCAAGTTCCACAAGTGAGGTGGATAAATGGCAGCAAGAAGATATGATGGTGATGACACTACTTCAAGGGTCGCTTGAGGCTTCCATCATGGAAGCTTATAGCGACTCTGAAACCACAAAGGATCTATGGGGTACCTTGAAGAAAGTGTATGGGAACATCTTTAACCTAAGCCGGGTGTTTGAGGTGAAGAGAGCAATCAATGAATTGATACAAGAAGATATGGAGTTCACTAAGCATCTTGGGAGGTTCCGGGCACTCTGGTCTGAGCTTGAGATGCTAAGACCTAGCACGGTTGATGTTGATGAGCTGAATGAGAGGCGTGAGCAAGATAAGGTCTTTGGACTCCTTCTCACTCTAAACCCAGCCTACAACAGTCTCATCAAGCACATCTTGAGAGCTGAGAAGCTTCCTTCTCTAGAAGATGTGTGTGCTCAGATCCAAAAGGAACAAGGGTCTATTGGGTTGTTTGGTGGTAAGGGGGAGCTTACTCTGGCTAACCAGGCTGCGCAAACTGATCAGGCTGAAGCACCAATGGCAAAAAAGGCGGCTTAAAACAAGTATGAAGATAGGATGTTCAATGGTAACTGTGATCACTGCAAGAAGCATGGCCACCAGAAGAGTCAATGCTGGATCCTCCACCCTCATCTCAAACTGCCAAGTTCATGAAGGAGAGAGAAGCTATAACTCACATCTCGGAGGGATCAAATGGTGCTGTTTCAAGCAAGAAAACCGATGGTGAGAAGAAGGAGACATGTGAAGGAAAGTCCCTGGTTGCCTACACAGGAAGCACCAGCATGAACAATGATCAAGACTACATACGGAAGTCTGACATTGAAGCTCACATCAAAATACTTAAGGAGAATGGTAACACCTTTGATAACCTTAATGGGTATTCTATTGGTGCTTCAATGATTGCGAGTAAGCTAGAAAATGTGAACGAGGTTAGGATTGTTAGAACTGGTAGGACAATAGAGATTGATATGAATCGCCTAAGTCTTGCTTGTTCTAGTCCTAAGGTTACTTGTCACATTGCTAGTAACTCATCTAAACCATTGATAGTAGACTTAGGAGCCTATCATCACCTGATAAGTGACAACAATTTGATCAAAGACATTGAACCGGCCAATGGTCATGTCATGATTGCAAATGGTGATAAGATTCCTATTAGAGGAGTGGGAAACCTAAAACTGTTTAGTAAGAACTCAAGAGCTTTCTTTATGCCTGAATTCACTTCAAACATGTTATCTGTTAAGAAGTGCACTAATGATTTTAATTGCAAGGTTATATTCAGCCCTAACGATGTTGAGTTTCAGGATATTAAGAGCCAAAAGGTGATTGGAAAGGGAGTTACCAAGGGCGAGTTATAAATGCTTGAAGAGCTTGCTCCTATTTCTGATTATAGATTTTCTTTCACTTCGGCTTCTTCTGCTTTAAATAAGAATGCTTTGTGGCATGCTAGACTAGGACATCCCCATGTTAGAGCTTTGAACTTGATGTTACCAGTTGTTTTTTTTTGAAAATAATGAGTGTGAAGCTTGCATTTTAGGCAAGTATTGTAAAACTGTTTTTCCACGATCATCTATTGTTTATGAAAAGTGCTTTGATTTAATTCATTCTGATGTTTGGAATGCACCTTGCATATCTAGGGATAATCATATGTACTTTGTAACATTCATTGATGAAAAATCCAAATACACCTGGTTAACACTTATTCCATCAAAAGATAGGGTCCTTGATGCATTTAAGAACTTTCAAGCTTATGTGACTAACCATTATCATGCTAAGTTTAAAATCTTTTGATCAGATAATGGAGGGGAGTACACCAGTCATGCTTTCAAAGATCACTTGGCTCAACATGGGATTCTTCACCAGACCAGTTGCCCTTATACTCCTCAACAAAATGGAGTTGCTGAGTGAAAGAATCACCATCTAATGGAAGTAGCAAGGTCCTTAATGTTTCAAGCCAATGTTCCAAAGAGATTTTGGAGTGATGCTGTGACTACAGCTTGTCATCTAATCAACCGCACACCTACAAAGGTATTGCAAGATCAAGCTCCCTTTGAGGTCTTAAACAAGTACAAGCCATCACTGGACTACCTGCGGGTCTTTGGATGCTTGTGTTATGTGCTGATTCCAGGGGAGATGAGAAACAAGTTGGAAGCCAAGAGTACAAAGGCAATGTTAGTAGGCTATTCAACGACTCAAAAGGGATACAAGTGTTATGATCCAGTGGCAAGAAGGGTTCTGGTGTCTAGTGATGTCAAGTTCATAGAAGAAAGGGAATACTATAAGGAAAAGAATCAAGAAGAGTTAAAGGACCTTACCTCAGATAAGGCGGCAACTCAAAGGATCATCTTGGAAGGTCTTGGCATTGGAGTGACCAAGAACCCGAATGGAAGTGAGGGGGGAAACGCTGAAGATCAAGAAGGCGGAAGCTCTGACAGCAGTGAAGAGTTTGATTCAGGTCAAGAGGAGTTTGATTCTCCAGATGAAGATAGAAGTTCCGGGTCTCATGATCAAGGTGGTGATACTCAAGAAGGTCCGGGAAGTACTAAGCATCAAGAGGAGGAAGAACTTGAAGAAGGGGGAGTAGGACAGCAGCAACAGTTGAGGAGAAGCTCAAGGATAAGAAGACCACCATCTGATTGGGTTCCCACTAGGGTATACTATAATGCCCAAGCGGTTGAACACCCATCTCAGGTGGTCTGCTCATTTACTCATTATCCAGAAGAACATTGTTCCTTTATGGTCAGTCTGGACGAGAGTTATATACCAAGATCCTATGAGGAACCTGTTAAAGACAAGGAATGGAAGGAATCAGTTGGTGCTGAGGCAAGTGCAATGATCAAGAATGACACATGGTATGAAAGTAAGTTGCCAAAAACGGAAGAAGGCAGTGACCAGTAGATGGATCTTTACCATCAAATACTTGGCGAATAGAAAGATTGATAGAAGGAAAATCAGGTTGGTTGCACGAGGCTTTACTCAGACCTATGGAGAAGATTATGTGGATACCTTTGCACCAGTTGCAAAGCTTCACACTATTAGGATCATCTTGTCTCTTGCGGCTAATCTTGGTGGGGTTTGTGGCAAATGGATGTGAAGAATGCTTTCCTCCAAGGAGAACTTGAAGATGAGGTCTATAAGCATCCTCCACGAGGTCTGGAACACTTAGTGAAGAAGGGAAATGTTCTTTGGCTCAAGAAGGCAATCTATGGTCTCAAACAGTCTCGAACAATCTCTCGACCACATCAGGTATAGTAGTCCTACTTGTGTATTTTGATGATATCATCATCACAAGAAACGACAAGGCAGGGATTCAATCCACTAAAGACTTCCTTAAATCTGTGTTTGAAATTAAAGACTTGGGTGAGATGAAATACTTCCTTGGTATTGAGATATGTAGATCCAAGGAAGGTTTGTTTATGTCCCAAAGAAAGTATACACTTGATCTCTTGAAAGATGCAGGGAAACATGGAGGAAAGAAATCCAAGATGCCACTAGATGATGGGTACAAAGTTCCTCGTGAGGGGGAGATTGAAGACAGCCGGCCATTCCATGATCCAAAGCTCTATAGGAAGCTTGTTGGTAAGCTGATTTATCTTACCATTACTTTACCTGATATATGCTTTGCTGTGAATTAGGTGAGCCAACACATGCAAGTTCCAAAGGAACATCATTGGCACATGGTTGAGAGGATTTTGATGTATCTAAATGGGTCGCTAAACCTTGGAGTCTGGATGGGATTCAATAAAAGCACAAAAGTGGTGGGCTACTGTGATGCAGATTGGGCAGGAGATCGGATGGATAAGAAGTCGACCACTGGATACTGTACCTTCATAGGTGGGAACCTTGTTACCTGGAAGAGCAAGAAGCAGAAGGATGCCTCTTGCTCTAGTGCAGAAGTTGAGTATATGGCAATGTTGAAGCTTACAAACGAGTTGGTGTGGATCAAAGGAATTCTGAAGCATGTGGAGATAGATCAGTCTACACCAATGACTATGCATTGTGATAATCAAGCTGCAATCCATATAGCCTCTAACTCAGTCTTCCATGAAAGAACCAAGAACATTGAGGTCGATTGCCACAAGCTGAGACAAATGATTGGGTTAGGAGTGATCTTGCCTTGCTATACAAGGAGTGAGGATGAGTTGGCAGATGTGTTTACAAAGGCAGCAAGACAGAAAACAATGGAGTCCATCCATGTAAGATTGGAACTCATTGATCTAACCCAACTTAGCTAATCCCCTGCTATGGGGTCTTTACTCTTTTTCCCTCATCAAGGTTTTATCCCAAAAGGGTTTTCCTTGGTGAGGTTTTTAATGAGGAAAGACCTCATAGCCTTCCAAGATTGACTTGTTCCATATGGTCAAGCTTGAGGGGGAGTGTTAAGTTGTGGTATCTACTTTGGTGTCTTCAAGCAGATACAGGCCCTCCTTGGTCACACCTTTGCCAAGTAAACTACTTGTCTCAATATCCTGAAAGTAGACATCATTAGGACTAAAAACAACAAGGCAATTAAGATCACTAGTTGCCTTTTTAACAGATAGCAAATCAGAAGTGAATGTAGGCATGTAAAATGCCTTTGAATCTTTGTTAAACAGTTTCAAGTTCCCGATACCTTTAATGGGTACTTTCTCACCATTAGCTAACATCACATTACCTAAGGCATGTTCTATGTTACTGATTAGACTAGCATCACTAATCATGTGGTGAGAAGCCCCTGAATCTATCACTAGTGGTTTAGGATTCTGACCAGTAGTGTGTAATGCATTTAGAGAGGTTCCAAGAACAATACCAGAGTTCTCCTTGAGGGCTTTGATGAGAGCATCAAGGTCTGACCTCTTGATATTCTCATCCTGATGGTTCTTAAGGTAGACAAAGCACTTGTCGCCATGGCTTTGGCTTCACCAGCTGCATTTGAACCAACATGAGAGCGCATGGTTGAGCACATAGATGGTGTGGATGGTTCTGGCGTGTCTGAGGAGAAGTGTGCTCTTGCATCCATGTACTGACTCCTTTGCTCTTTGAACTTGGCAGGTTTGAGGTGAGGAAGGATCTAGCACTTGTCCTTCATGTGGCCTTTCTTCTTGCAATGATCACACACCCACACCTTCCTATCATCTTGCTTGTAGTATCCCTTGTTAGCTACTGCTACTTCCACCTTGTGTGCCATGGTGAGCTCTCCCTTTCCTTCAAACAAACCCACTGACCTTTGTTCCCTCTGGATTTGAGCACACACTTCATCCAAGGATGGTAGCTTTTCAGCTCTGAGTATGTGTTTAATCAGATCATTGTAGCAAGGGTTTAGGGCCAGGAGCAGTCCAAAGACCTTGTCTTGCTTATGCCTTTCATTTAACACCACTGGATCAGTTGAACTCGGTCTGAGCATTTCAAACTCAGCCCATAGTGACCTGAACTTCCCAAAGAACTGATTGAAGTCCATGTCTTCTTGCTTGAGAGAATTGATGGCTCTCTTCACTTCAAAGATTCTGCTAAGGTTGGAGACATTCCCATACACCTTATACAGAGTGTCCCATAGTTCCTTAGACGTTTCACAGTAGGAGTACGCCTCTAGGATACTTGGGTCTAGAGAGTTTTGGATGGCTGACAACACCAGAAAGTCTTCTTAAACCCATTTGGTTTCATCAAAAGCTACAACCTCTCGGCCATCTTCACCTTGTGTTACCAGCTTTGGAGCTTGACCTTCTGTCACATGACTCCATAAGCCACGACCTCCAAAGGCAGTCTTCACAAGTCTTGACCAGAGAAGATAGTTTAACCCTTTCCAGGTTACTGGAACCACAACATCCTTGTTTTGCTCCATCTTGGATTCTATGGACCATTGGGTAAAAGGATGTTCCTGAGAGATTTGAGAGATTTGGTTTCTGGGTACTGAAGTAGACAGGAACCCAGAAAGAACAAACTGAATCTCTTTATCCCAAGAAGACAAGAAAAAAATAGCAGAGAACCAGATTATGAAATCGCCAAAGATTTTGAAAAAATAAAAGGAGATTTTGAGAAACTAATCGGATAGAATGAAAAAGAATGAAGAGTAGAAGAGATTTGCGGAAGAAAAAATGGATTTAGGAGCTTAAATGCTCTGATACCATGTAAGTTTTATGAAGAACAGAGTGAAGAACACTCAAGAACAGCAGAGAGAGAGTGTGTTTCATTCGAAAATGTTAGGAGAGAGAGTGTGAAAAGTGTTTGTGGACGAGAGAGAGTAGGGAGAATAGAGGAGTTTTATTATCTCCTTAATAAATTTCGTGGTTCTTACACCATATTTAAAGCCTGAAACAAGAGAGAGAGGGAGACTGGTTGATAAGTGCATGACAGCTGTTTTCTAGCAGATCTAGATTTGAATTTCAAATTGCCTGAGCTTCTTCAAGTCCTCACCAAGTGTTCTTCAAGTCTTCACCGAGTCTCTTCTTCAAGTCTTCAGTGAGTCTTCTTCAAGTTTTCATTGAGTCTTCTTCAAGTCTTCAGTGAGTCTTCTTCAAGTCTTTTTCCTCTCTTCTCTTGATCTCTTCTTGTTATTGGTTCTTCATCTCAATACCTTGTCAACGAATCATAGCATTTGTAACCCTTCTGAGTTGTTGAATACCCAATAAACATGGCTTTGGAACTCCTTGGCTCTAGTTTGTTCCTCATATCTCCCGGAACCAGAACATAGCAGAGACACCCAAACACTCTAAGATGATCTAGAGAAGGCTTTATCTTGTTGAGGACCTCAAAAGGAGAGACATCTTTCAGGATTCTTGTGGGGGTACGGTTGATCATGTAGCAAGCTGAGATGACTGCATCACTCCAAAACCTCTTTGGGACATGTCTATGGAACATGATTGACCTTGCCACATCCATAAGGTGACGGTTCTTCCTCTCAGCTACACCGTTCTGTTGAGGATTGAAGGGGCAACTAGTTAGATGAATGATCCCTTGCTTGGCTAGATGATCTTTGAACGCACTGCTGGTATACCCCCTCCATTATCTGATCTAAATATGAGATTTTGAGAGAATAAGAGTAGATAATGCGAGATTAAGAGAGAAAGAGTGAAAAGAGTGAGATATTAGAGAAGAGATTGCTTGATGTTCATGATGAACAAGAGAGAGAGACAAGAGAGTAACTCGAAAAGAGAAATTTATTGCTTGATTCATTAGTCTGAGAGGAGTTACACTTATATATAGAGGATAGATGCTTTTCAATGGATGCAAAGGGAATGGTAATAAGAGTACAGACGTGGCTGGTCTAAGGGGAGTGGGGCGCCTAGTTTGAACTTGTGGCTGTGGGTGGGAGATTTTTTTTGGCATCTTGACCAGATGCCTTCACCTTTCCAGCTTTGGACAGGCTGTCTTGGTCAAGCTTATCTCCTTATCCGCGAGCCTCCTTCTTACCGAGTAACCATCCAGGTTAACCTACTTCCTTTTACCCGACCAGTTTACCTTGCCTCCTTTATGCCATGTGACCCAAGTATATTCCATGGTTGTACGGACCTTGAGTTGTACGGACATGGGCCATCCGTACAACTTAACCCAATTTTTGCACAAGACCAAAATATGTTTTGGTCGAGTTTAAAGTAGTTTGGGTTTAGTGGTTCGTATGGTCGGCCGTACAGTCTGCACGGTCCGTATCGTCCGTACACTCACCCTAAGTTTGCACCATCTTCCCCTTGATCTCATTATCCATTCTAAACCTCTTAATCCTTCTCTCTTTATTACCTCAGATCAACACTCCCCCTCAAGCTTGACCATGTGGAACAAGTAAAGCCTGGAATGCTATGAGATCTCCCTCATTAAAAACCTCACCAAAAAGAAAACCCATTTTGGGATAAAACCCCTTGATGAGGGAAAAAGAGTGGAGACCCCATAGCGAGGGGATTAGTTGTCTGGTGTAAGGTCAATGAGTCCTAGTCTGGTGTGAATAGACTCAATGACCTTTTGCCTTGCTGCCGTGGTATAGACATCCACCAACTGATCCTCACTTCTTGTATAGCATGGCAAGATCTCTCCAAGACCAATCATCTGCCTCACAATGCATAGTCATTGGTGTGGCTTGCTCATCTCCTAGGTGCTTTAGTATCCCTTTGATCCACACCAACTCGTTTGTCAGCTTCAGCATGGCTCTATACTCAGCTTCAGCACTCAAACAAGAGACCACCTTCTGCTTCTTGCTTTTCCTAGTGACCAGGTTCCCTCCAATGAAGGTGCAATAGCCTGTAGTAGACTTCCTATCAGCCCTATCTCCTGCCCTATCCGCATCAC
>CAJHQP010005029.1:0-49522 GCA_905132765.1 Moricandia arvensis | reverse complement strand
CACAGTATCAAACGACTACGAGGGTGTGGTTGATTCATAAACATTTAGCTCTTCTTCTTCCTCTGCTTGAGAATCATTGCAACCAGACTCTGACTCAGTAGTAAACATGCGCTCCTGCCACCACAAATTATCCATCTTGCCTACTAAAATCAAGGATTCTCTGAAACAAGGAGGAAAATTAAAGAGACTCTGGTGTTTATCACGAGAAGACATGAAAGGTTGTGACTTTGGACACAACTAATAAACTACAAAAATGTATTTGCTACCTTTACATTTACATCTTGCTTTTTTTGGGTAATAGTGTACAGTTTTTGGCGTGTAGTATAAGGTCTTAACTTCTAGTCTCTGACACGAAATCTGCAAATACAAGCTAGATGAGCTGTAGTGGTATAGGGTTGTACTGGTATTAAAAAAGTTTAATAGTGTCTTAGAACATCCACAATGGTGAGCTCCCATTGTGGATCCTTAGCAATATATTATTGTTATTTTTATTTTTTTGAACAGTTAAGGATTTTAAGCTAATTGTAGGTGCAATGGTGTTTTCCAATCCGGAATCCTTAGAAAAAGAAATATATAATTTTTAAAATTGTGAAAAGAAATTTTTTTTATTGAATGATGAAATATTAAAGTACAACAATTATTAATTTTCATCAAAATTTGTTCCAAATATTTTAAATTAAATCATTCTTCAATTGGTCATGTATACGCTTATTGCGAACATGAATCCGAATGCCACGCATTTCCTCGACACTTGGAGACGTGTACGTACTATAAGACATATCCACCCGTGAACTTCTGGTTACGTCTCCTTCGAATTCAGTTGGATCGTACTGAGTATATCTGTCTCGTTCATTTTCGACTATCATATTGTAGAGTATGATGCATGTTCTCATTATCTTCCCTAGCTTATCCTTGACCCATGAAAGAGCCGGGTTTTTCACAATCGCACACCGAGCTTGCAATACTCCAAAAGTCCGCTCCACATTTTTTCGGGTTGCTTCTTGATATTTAGCAAATAACTCTGCTTTAGGACCTTGAGGGAGTGAAATAGATTGGATAAATGTTGCCCAGTTTGGATATATACCGTCTGTGAGGTAGTAGTCAAATTATACATGTGTCCGTTCACCATGTACTCTACCGTGGGAGCTCGACCTTGTATAATGTCATAAAAAACAGGAGACCAATCAAGGATATTAATATCGTTTAAGGTACCTGGAAGACCAAAAAACGCGTGCCATATCCAAAGATCATGTGAAGCAACAGCTTCTAAGACAATTGACGGTTTTCCTGATCCACGGGTGTACTGTCCTTTCCAAGAGGTTGGGCAATTTTTCCACTTCCAATGCATACAGTCAATGCTTCCAACCATCCCAGGAAACCCGCGTATCTCTCCAATATCGAGTAGCCGCTGAAGATCCTCTCGCGTGGGTCTTCGTAGATACTCTTCGCCAAATAATTGGATTATTCCTTCATTGAAATGTTGTAAACACGAAAGAGTCGTGCTTTCACCAAGTCAAAGATATTCATCGACCGCGTCAGCCGCAGAACCATAAGCAAGCATACGAATTGCAGCCGTGCGTTTTTGTAGTGTAGAAACACCGAACCTAGCGGTTGCATCTCTTCTTTGTTGAAAGAATGGAACGTGTTCGGAGAGGCGATGGACTATGCACATGAATAAGTCCTTGTTCATACGGAAACGGCGTCTGAATAAATGTGCCGGAAATATCGGATCTTCGCTAAAGTAGTCATTCCATAAACAGACATGTCCCGTTTCGCGGTTTCGCTCTATATAAGCACATTTCTTTTGCTTAATGGGTTGGGCCTCCACTATGTTGTTGCACGTATCTTCGAAGATATCATCGATAATTTCGTCCAATCTTTCATCAATTTCATCAGATAAGATGATGACATGTTGGTAATCCCTCCTAAAAAAATCATTATTGAATACATATTGGGTTAAACAATATGAAGCTTTTAGGCAAGTTATATAGAGTTATTATTGAATACACATTGGGCAAGTTATATAGAGTTATTGACTGCAAGTTATATAGAGTTATATAGAATTATATACGGAACAAGTTATATAGAGTTATATACGAAACAAGTGATTTCAAGTAAATCAAGAGATCCAAAAGTATAGGCATAGGCGACATAGATTAAAGCAAGAGAAGCAAGTTGAAAGACTTAATTGAATAGCAAGAGAATAGCTAGAATTTGTACCTAAACACAAATGATATCAAGAAGCAAAGTCTTCTACTATTACCGTGCTCTTACAAGTACATGGTAGCAAAATATTACAACCTTGTCGAGAAGAAGAGAACAAGATGAAAAAAAAAACAATAGGCCACAAGTTTCACAGAAGAACTACATACACCCAAGTGGGCCCCACGGGTCTACCCACTTCTTCTTCTTCTCTATCAACCTCCACCACTTTGCGCTTTTCCTTCCCACCGTCCTTAGCCAAATAGGTGGAGGACCATTTCTGGTCATGCCTCAGCTCCCTCCAGGCATGTTCCATGCTAAACATGACCGAGTACTGATTGGAGAAGTTGTCTAGGGCAGCTTTCATCACATCATCATCGTTTTGACCACTCCTCTGCTCCCTTAGAGCCGCGTCATAGCACCCTACGAACTTGCAGACTTGCTCGTTAATCCTAGCCCACCTCTGCTTGCACTTACCAAGCTCTCTAGGTGGTGTTCCCACCAGTTGAGGGTTTGCGTTGTAGTAGTCTACAATTCTCCTCCAGAACGCAGCAGCTTTCTGATCATTGCTCAGCACCGCATCTTTACTCGTGTTAAGCAATGCACCGATTAGGATTTTATCCTCCTTCTGAGACCATTTCCTCCTCTCCTTCACACCAGTATCCACACCAGAGTCGACACTTGGAGACGCATCACGAGCTTGGCTTCCGAACCAAAAAGGTTCGGGTGAATCAAGGTCCACTGAAGACTGAGATTGACTAAACAGTAGGTTAACATAACTATTGTTCGTAGCCATGTTTAGAGGTTGGTATGTTTTACTCTAATAGGAGTTAGGAAGGTAGAAAGCTAACTTAAGTAGGCGAGCTTAAACGAAGAAACATTTAAAGCCAATAAAAACTGAGCAGTAAGGAAGGTAGAAAGCTAAGTAGTTGCATTAAACACCAATCAAATCAAACTAATTAAACATTTAAAACACTCAACATTTAACTAGTTGCATTTAGCATTTACCACCAATACAGAGAAGCTAACTACTTGCATTTATAATTCAAAGAAAAGAGACTATGAAGTTGAAGTATCGTACCTAATTATATAGATACACTCGAGCTTTTGGACACTCTGCTTTACTTCCTTGAACCTCTTCCTACAAAGATATAAGATCAAACAGTTAAAAGTTTTACAAAATTGCATGAACAACAACCAAAAGCACAAGAGATATACTTACCAGTCAGAAACATTACCGCCAAACCTATAATAACGGTCAATACCCTGATATAGGTCTGCTTTTGCTCCCATACGCTCTTCTTTTGCTCACAGAGGGTCTTATTTAGCTCACGGACGGTCTTCTGTAGCTTAACCAGCTTCTGCTCACACTCAAAACCTTGATCCTTAAGCAGCCTGAGTTGTCTCTGAAACTCACTCATCTCCTCCGTAACAGCCACATCCCACCATTTCCAAATGTGGCAATCCCCATCATCGACATTGTCGCACGTATAGTACCTTCTCCCTGGATCTTTATGTGTGTAAGATGTTGCAACAACCGGCTCACCACCACAGTAGCATGTCCTCGGGATTCCATCATCAGCCTCGGGTTGAGGTGTGTACTGAACCTGCTCTGCAATATACAAGCTATTCTCAGCTTCATCCTTGTATATTTGAGCTTCTACTTCAAGAAGGGACGTCATATCAAACTCGTATTATGAAGAAGGCTGGGTGTCTGAATAATCTTGTCCCATGATTAGTTAACCTGAAAGAAAAAATGTAAGCACAATCAGGATAAGCACATACCATTCTACAACCCTAGCAGTAATCACAACCTAAATAGTTGTCAAGAAATCATCAACCTAAGACCAAATAAGACAAGACCAATTACTCAAGAGAAGCGTTTAAGATGATAATGCATCGAACCCTAACATTGTATAACTTAAGCAGCAAACAACAACAATTTTAGAGATCAAATCAAGTCAAATCAAATCAAAGAGCTTCAAGTTTCCATAACTTAAGCAGCAAACAACAGTTTCCAGCTTCAACCTATACAATTCAAAGTTCCCAACTATATTTTTCTTAAACCTAAACAATTCGAAGTTTATATCAGATTGTGATCACCAAACAAAGAGAATTTGCAGACAATCACACCATAATATAAACCATGTAACCGTAAATTATAACTTTAAATTGAGAAAACAGAGAACTCTAAAGATTTATCTATACAAAGATCAAACAAAACACACAACAACACAAGAACCTAAAAGTCAGAAATAGATTCCATGACAGAGAACTCTAAAGATTCAATCTTTTGATACAAGGGTCATGAAGCAATCCAAATAGAAATAGAACTCCGAAATCGAAATACAAACCACATATCATAACGAAATCAATCTCGAAAACCATTAAATTTGTATTCGGTTTGAAACCCTAATCGATTAAAAAGCCCAAATCGAAAACATCCATACAAAACACATATCAGAACGAAATCATTCTCAGAAACCATTAAAATCGTATTCGATTTGAAACCCTAATCGATTGAAAACCCCAAATCGAAAACATCCCCAAATCGTTTTCGAAAACACAATACTGAACCCTAAATTGTGAGGAAAACATCATGCAATATCCCCAACTTGAAACCCTAATCGATTACATCCATAAATCAATAGAGGAAGGCACGGATTTACCAACTATAGTCGAAGCCTCGCAATCGACTTTTGAGGAACCAAAGCTTTTTTTTCGTGTCGGGAATGATTTTCGATTACAAAAAAAAAGAAATAGAAACCGAGATGGAAGGTGCCACGTCACTTAGGATTGGGTATGCAAAACCTCTTGGTTAAGGATCAATCCTTCTTAAACCGAGCCAACATATTATTATTTTAATCCAAAAGCGTTAAGGATTTGGGCTTAAGGATCCGTATAATCTCCCGTTGCAGCTGCTCTTAGGTACTCTCCTAATTTTGACAATTCATCTGTGTATGCAGCCTAAATTCTCTATTATTTATATGAAATATGCATAAAATATTATATGGACAGACTAATTTGTATTATATTATATATATATGTATATATATATATATATATATTATAATTGACTATTTATATTTTACATTTTAAATGAATATAACTTTTTTGTCATCAAATGAATATAACTTCATATTTATATTTTGATCATGCTTTTTGACATATATATGTTTTTACATTTGTAAGGGCGTAAAATGTGTAAATGGTTATTTTACAATGGTTTTTGATCTGTATATTTTGATCATGGTTTTAATCTGAATATTTTATTTATGGCTAAATAAGAGCGTAAAATTCAAAATTATAAGAACAAATTTCGTTTATCCTAAGTCAATGGTACATAAAACCAGTTATAGAATTTTATTTATAAATAAGCTACAGAAAGTATTTATATTTTTCTCCCAAATATAAATGAGCATAATTCTTAATAACTGATTCAATTTCTAATAACAGAGAATATTTTTAAAATTTATGTGTGTTAAAAAATAGTACTTTGTTAAGAATATAAATAATGTTTATCAAAAATATACAAACACTTAACAATAACTCTCAAGAAAATATAAATAAACACACATAAATGGATACTTTGTGTTAAATTTGATAAATAATTATAGTGGTGCATGTACTATATTTAAATTGTTACATAAATATTTTGTGTATATTACTGATGTGCATTAATGTTTATAGTATTGATATGCGATTGATACGTTAAACGATTTATACTGAATTTATTGTGAATTTAATTCAAGTACTGTTTTATTAATTTTGGAAAAGACATGGAACACATAATGTTAGGAGTAATTATTATGTCATTAATTTTGGAGAAGACAAGGATTACTTAAAGATAAATATATTTAATTATTTTAGTGGCGTAGAGTTGTAAATAAGTTGTAAATCTAAGAAGTGATTTTTATTTGTACTTCTATTTCAATAATTTAGATAAAAAAAGATAATACATTAATTTTAACTATATTTTCAAATTTTATTTTAGTTATAACAAAATCTTTTGAAAAAGAAATCTAACTAAATGCTACAATGCTTTTTTAAAACAATACATTAATTTATTTGGTAATTAGTAATATGATTTTTATAAGTTAATGTTAGTTAACATTTTATTATATAAGAGATTCTATGTTACTTTTTATAAATTTTATAATTATAGACTATATCATGCTTATTAAAATAGAAGTGCTATATGAATTTAATATGATAAAGTTATATTAAATTAGTAAATTTACCTTCTTTGAAAAAAGGTTTCATTCAAATAAGTTATTATTTTGCCCTTTAAAATCAGTAAACTATGTAATATTTACATGTAAGTCGTCTAGGAAAAGTCAAATTTCTGACACATTCCGGTCAATTGCAAAACTAACCCGTTTTCCCTCGACGACTTACATGTAAGTCGTCTCGAGTTTTTTTCTATCAAACAAAGTCAGTAGACTTACATGTAAGTCGTCTAGGGATTGACCAGAAGACTTCCATGTAAGTCGTCTACAACCAGCCGTCTTGACGAACAAATCTGGAAAAAATCTCGATTTCATATCTTAAGTTAGGGAAATAACTTCCTTAGCACACAGAAGTCTTCTCCAAGCACACAAAAGTCTTCTCCAAGCACACAAAAGTCTTCTCCAAGCACACAGAAGCTCAAATGAAAGTGACCCACCAAGAATCGTAAGCTTCAACGCCTCATTAAATTATAAAAAATTTGGTATTAAAATCTTGGGTTTTTTGGATGAATATTGAGAGAAAGTGAAAGAGATGTTGTTTGTAGTTGATAAGAATGGAGAAAGAAGAGTGAGATAACGATTTAAGGGCATTAAGTGCTTCAAATTGGTTGTTCATAGTGGTTGGTGTATTGATGGCAGTGACAATCTTGTAAATACCTGAAGATGATGAGGTTGAGAGAGTAAAAAAAGACATTTTCGAAAAGAAAAAAAAATTAATGTTATTTTCGTAAATAATGTAAAATTGTGGGATGAATAGAAAAAATGAAAAATTCAAAAAAATCATAGGTTAGTTTTGTAGTTGACTTTATGTTTTGGGTCAATTTTGCTAATACCCCAAAAAAATAAAGGAGATTATGAATTGATGATAAAGTATATTTGATTATTTAAGATTGTGAATTTATTCTAGTCTTTTTAAAAACAATTTCACCATTTAAAGATAATTTAATTAATATAAATTAAATCTATTTTCAATGTGCAATATTATTATTTTTAGAAAAAAATAAAAAAATATATTAATTGTTAATTTATTTTAAAAAACAGAAATTTTATTTTTTGGATATAAACATAATTTTATGATATTATTAGATAAAATAAATATTATATATTTTGTTTAATTTTATAAATTATAAATGAAAATACGATACTAAAACTCCGTAAGAATTGATCAAAGCGTATTTAAAGAGCATTAGCACTTGGTAAATAAAGAGCATGATGCTTATGTTAATGCTTTACCAATCAAAACCTTAAATATATCTTAATCATATGAAAATGAAACCAAGCATTTGTTGTAAAATTTAATAACCGATTCATAAAATATTAACCATTTGTGAAATATACCTTAATTGTGGATCGGTTATGTTATCATTAACTTAAATTAATTTAACCAATGGTAAAATATACCTTAACCACTCAACAAAAGCATTTGTTCTAAGCATAAACTGGTTATACAAATCTTATTATATAAAGAAGACTGTGTCCCTCTTTCTTTAGATTTCTAAAGAGACACGTAATCAAATAGTTCAATCTGAGCATGCCACGTGTTGGACAAATAATTTGCGAGATTTGATTTTGATGGAGTTTCAAATGGGCTATATATGTGGTCGTCCATTTAATTTTAAAAGGGCTTGAATTGGACTTGAAATTAAGCCTTTTGTAGTAAACAATGTGTTCTTCTTGGAGACTGCACCGTCTCTACGAGAACTCCACAAGCCCCAAGTTTTCCCCTGTTCAACTCACGGATGAAAAAAAACTTTGGAAATGTTATGTAGTTAGTCGAAATCGAAGCGTCACCTTCAATGGATTCAATTAAAAATTGTTCCCCACTCTTCACAAGATCTATCATTGAATGCATCTCGATTTACTTTCTTTCTCAGAATCTTCAACTATAAAAAAGTAAGTCCTATCCCGTCATCTGTTATATCCTCTCAATCATAAGTTTACAGGACAAATTTATTGCAGAAGCTTTCGTTTATAAAAGTTGAATCGATTTAGCTTTTGTTTGTTGGTTTTGTTTCATTGTTCATGTATTGATTATCAAAAGTTATAAGCTTTCGTTTATGTGAGATGATATAGATTTTGATATTGTTTGTTGATTTTGTATCCAGCGAGATTAGTTTTGATATTTATGGGTTCGCTCAACATCTACTCTTGCCTCTATAATTCTACGATTCCCAAAACCTTCGACATCAACAATCCCTTTTTCTATTAAACGGTTGTCAATATACATAATCTCCATTTATTGATATCTTCTACACCTTTTGTATTTTCAGGATTGAGGTTTTGAAGTAGGTTTTTGTTCAACCTTTACTTTCAGTTTAGTTCATAAAGAAGATATGAAGAAAGAATCGAGGAGGATAAGGAGGAGCAATATTGGGTTACAAACGACCGTCATAAAGAGATTATTGTTCTGAAATCTGAGCCAATATGAAGATATAACTATGTTCAATCAGAGGAAGAGATTACAAGTGAAAAAGCAAAGCTTGATCTGAAAATGTCCTTATTAGCTTTCTTCAGACGATCCAATCAATGTTTTGGAATTTTCATTGTTGTTGCTTTAAAGGCTTCAAGCTAAGGAGAAGATGAAAGGATTGTGACGAAACAGTAAAAATGCACATAGTCACTGAAAATTCCGCTATGCTTGACGAGATAATCAATCATATTCAATATCTCCACAGACAAGGTGAGGAAAGTAATGAAACCATGATATCCTGTTTCACTATCTATTCTGCTAAAACATAAATTACAATAAACTTCATGTGTGATTTTTTAATTTACACTGTCTACTCGAAAATTTTATACGCATTTTTAAAATTTACCTACTAATATCCATGTATAACATAATCATTATACTAAACACATTAAATTAAATCTCATTGTTTAAGACAACATTGAACCAACTTACGATAAAGACATCTAATCTATTACAATTGAAGTATCATTTAGAACTAACCCCTACTTCATCTTATTAATTACAGTTTGTGCCATTATGTTAATAACTATTAATAAAACAAAAGAAAAATATTAAGTGGGCCTTATTGGATTAAATGGTTTGCGAGGTTGGTTTACAAATATTTTTATTATGTAACCAAATCTTAATTGGTTTGTACCATTGGTTATATTAACAAAATATACACATGAAATTGGTTAATAATGTTATTCGAAAAAGGTAATGTATTAGATATATAACCTTTACTAAACATATATATACGAACTACTTGAAAATATATTTACGAGATTGTTCTATTAATATATTAGATATATTATGGGGTAGTTTGACTAATGTAATGTATGTTTGCTTGAAATACATTACACTCTTAAACTGGATTCTTGGTTTGTACCAGATTTACGGTTATTTGATTTTAGAGCAAATATATACCAATATTTTAGTCACCCGTTTCTAACTTAGTATGTTGATTTTTTTCAATGAATATTGCTAAATCTCACCATATCTAATGTTTCCTAATATATTCCTAAAATCTAATCGATTATTCTTATCAAAAGAATATTCCTAATTATATCTTTCCTACTATAAATTAATATTCAACTACTAAATATCTAATCAAACTTGATTTCCTGGAAACCTAACCTTCCTAACTGTTTTTTTTGGTCATCAAATAAAATTTACAGACCCATCGACTCAGTAAACCACTCTGGTAGTTCTCCATCCATGTGAACGACAAAAGACGATTGTTTCATGGCACTGCGTGCAAGAGTATCTGCCTAGTTTTGTGTTCTTGGTACATGAATGATCTTTAAGCTGTAGAAATTCTCCCTCAGATTTTTGATATCCTCCAAGTAGCTCGCAAAAGCTGGCCATTCTTCTAGTTTCGACACCATCTTCACTAGTTGAGAGTAGTCTGTTGAGAAAGTCACTTGAGATTGTCGTAAATTCCTCATACACTCCATTGCCCAAATCAAAGCCTCTACCTCCGCATGAAAAGGAGATAATGTAGCTCTAGTGTTCTTTGTCCCCATCAAACCATCAAAACATTCTAGTGTACTATACCACTCATGTTCTGAGAAGACCTCATTTTCCTTCTACGAAGCATCATCTACCTAGAATATTCGGTAATGTCGACTCTAATGTTTCTATGTGTTGAGTTGCGCTTTTGTTTGCTCAACACTTGTGCCTCCTTCCAAACGGTTGATTCTGTTTCCGCCACCCGCAAAGTCTCTCTAGGGTCAATGTTGAGATTACTAAAGATTTTGTTGTTCCTCCCTTTCCAAATATACCATAGAATCCACGCATACTGATGATCTTCCAATTGTGGAGAAACTCTTCAGAAAAGATGATCCATATTTACATAAAATGACTGAGTTGGGAAAACATTCGGGTGCGATGGTATTTTTTAAAGTGCCCATACTTGAATCGCCGGTGGACATTCGAAAAATGGTTTATTGATTCCTCTGCTGCTCCGCATCTTTCACATCCTATTTCCTAACTGATTATATTACCTTTTTGAATATCAATATCAATATACTCTATTAAAATTGAAGTAGGTTTTAAAAATAACATTTATTCTTCTAATAATTAATAACTATTAATTAACTAACCCAAAAATCATTTGTTTTATAAAAATATTTCTAACAAAACCTATTATTATTATTATTCTTTAACCAGATTATTTTCTAAATACATTTTTACGATAAATTTTAAAAAATTTACTTAAAATGTGACATACAAAATTTAAATGTTGTATATATTCATGTCTAATATTATTTCATTTTACATAATATATAAACTAAAAATATTTAATTAAATATGGTAAATAATTTATGATTATTATAATTCCCATATATATATTTGAATTATAAAAATACAACAAATAAATTTCAGTTAGATATTTCCATCCGAAATAAACATAGAAATGGAAGTTATATGGCATATAAAATACTTAGAAACATATATATCTATCTTATTAAAACAAAAGTACATTTTATTTGACATAAAATACTATATTTTGAAAGATGTTTATTAATATACACAAACATACTAATTGGTGTTTAATTTATTTATAAATAAATAAAAAGGTTAATGTAGTTAGAAATTATTAATTGATAAGTATGTTATATAAGTAACATCGTATCATTTTTGATTGGTTGAATATTCAACCACAACATTAGCACCTAACAAACTACTGATAATTAAAAATCAATTGATCTTTTATAAACAATATCCCTTCTAAACTATTAAAACTGAAGTACAATTTTGAATTAACCCTTAATTCTCCTTTATAATTACAAGTGAATGCCACTGAAATATATTAAATAGTAATTGTTTTAGTTACCTACAATATCTTAAGATATCTCTAGAAGATTTGAACAAAGAATATTCATTAATAACCAAATATCAATTTTAAATCACCTAATATAATTTTACATATGATTTGAATTAAATAATCTCTTTTTAAATTTTCTACAGATGATAGTACGAAGGATGTCTTTTTCTACCTAGACTTGCTTTTTATTTTTATTTTTGTTTAAATATATATTATCCTCAAAACTAAAAATGGTTGGGTTTTATATATGATTATAGGAAAACTTAAGCATAATACTTCACTGTTCAAACTCAATTAATTAAATTCAAACAAAAGAGCAACACATACATAAATCAGTTTTATTATATGAAATTAGCTTTGAAACTATATAGATACTAAATATTATGTTATTAAATCTTATTTTACACATTCCAAAATAAGTGGCAGTTTTAATTCTTAAATAATCAAAATATTCTTATAATTCTAATAAAACAGAAAATAAAATTTCTAATAAATAATTTATCAGTTGACTATAATCTAAAAGAAAAAAAATTAAATATATCACATATTAAATGTTTAAAGTTTTATCTTACCTAAAATAATTAAATATATTATGGATACAATAAACAAAAGATGTATACAAAAGCTTAAAAATAGAAAATAAATTTATTTTTAATATAAATTGGTAACCTTACATTAATTAGCAGTTGAAAACACACGATAAGCCATTTCAAAAAATACTCGGTCTAGATATATGGTAAGAAAAACTCATTTTGGTTTTGATACTAACATTCCATATCAGAATTCCATAATAGTAATGAAAATTTTAATATCATCTTTGATATTTTTATTAGATTATAACAATAAAAAATTTCACAGGGTATTGTTTTAAATTTTAATATTGGAGTAACCCTTAAAATATATGAAGTACACTAACCCCTAAAATAACATTTTAATTACACCTAATGACATTTTTTCTTAACCATAATTAATTCTTAATAAAATAAATTCAGAAAACATAATAAATAGCATTTTACATAAATTGTTTTACAAATTTCTTAATATTCAGCTACCAGATAAATTTAGAAGATTGCAAACATTTACTTAAAAAATAAAAATCTAAAAGTCAACTTAGCAAAATCGACGACTCTCATGAATGAAAAAAAATGGGAGATACCTTTTGTTATCAGGTTAATTTATTATGTTTGTTAAAGATAAATTAATCAAAATCGATTAAATTTTCAAAATAATAAACAAATTCCGTTATATTTGATTAATTGACTTCTTCTAATTTAATTAGTAAAATAATGTTTACTAGACTTTTATAATGAAAAACTGTAAAATAATAACAAACTAAATTTATATAATATATATTTTCTACCCATATCAAGTATGAAATTCAAAAAGAGAAGTATAAATAGGAAATACCCCTTAATTTTACCTAATATTTACAAAGAATGCTATGATATTATCTTTGCATTCAAACATCTAAATATTAATTATTAACAAAATAAAATAAAACACAACAAACACATATTTTTAATTTAATCACCATATAATACAATGTATCATCCAAATACAATGAATTCAAGCTTTCTGGATATTCAGGGTTAGGATATTCGACTGAATACCCATCGATATCTAAACCTGTTTTTTAAATTAAAAAAATAAAAAACTATCTATTAAATATTTATTTAGTCTATTTAAAATTATTATTTTTAAAAAAATTAAAATCATTAAAATTTAATAAAGTTATTTTTACTTATAAAATATATATAATTTACATATAAAAATATAATTAAATTTAAAATATTTAATATCCGGATTTGTATCCATATCCGAATATCCATACTTAAAATTTTATTATTTGAATTTGTACTTAAATTCGCTGAATCTTTAAAATCACTATCCGGATCCCGATCCGGACCCTTGAATATCCGTTTTTCGGAGCGGATAAGAATGGATCCCGATTCGGATAATGGATATCAAATATTAAATTCCAACTATATACAATTATATCAAACAAATTGTTTAAATATTTGATAATAAGAATAACACCCGCGCGGGCGCGCGGGTTAAAGGCTAGTATATATTAATTAAGAAACATTGGAAGGAGAGTAACCTTAATTTTGTAAGTTATTTACATAATGCCATTGCTGATGTGTCAAGTTCTCAAGCATTCTCAGTCATATTTTGAAAACACTCATTAATTACTAGACTAATTACGGATGAATGTCACTGCCTAAATATTAATGGCCCGACTTAATACAAATAAATAAATCATTTTAACATAATTTGTCTATGCCATATGCTAGAAAAAATCTTAACGAGAAATGTATTATGATCAAAAGTTTTTTATTGGTGTTGGAGAATGCCATCCATATTCTTTTCTGAACATATAATTCAACTGTACATAATGGGTTTCACATTTTATTCCATTTATACAGTATGAACGCCTATAGTTTATAAAATGCCACACATTCTATATATATACAAAGAGTCTACTCACATATAATTATAAGGTATATACGTATACACATTCTTACCGTTTCAAGAGTAGAATGAGGATAATGTTAATGTGAGTTATATGCATGAAAAGAATCATGCATTCATGAATTTTTAATAGTGTTGTGCAAAAGTCAGTATTAATAGTATCCTGTTGTAGTCAAGTGTAATGCATAGAGCGGTAACTTATATCAAGTCTTTCATGTATTCGATGAATGTTTAAGCAAATTATAATTTTGAATTGTTATAGTTCTATAGTTATATCTATAAAAGTTAGAATATATCGATCAAACATATAATAGGCTTATATTGATCAAAAATATAATAGGCTTGACATATGTAAGGTTATCTAACACATAAAATTGTACAGCGTACTGGCTTTCGAACCGTATAATAAATGTTATGATTTGTGAATTATTTGCAAGTTTTATTTTTAGAAAGGTTAGTATTTTAATGTTAAAACTTGGTGTGTAAGCTTTTTCCTGGTTCGTTGAAATGGTCATTCGTAAACTTAGGTTCAAGCTCTTACAATCAGAACAATCTATATATATTCTTGATTTATATTCGTTTATTAATGGAAAATTGCCTAATAAATTTTGTATAACTATCATATCATCACCTAAAATCTCTCTACATTCAATATTCGAATATTCGCTAATTTAATTTTCAAATATACCTCATCAAAGTGTCATTGCTAAACCTCAGCTACAGCTACCTCTCAACTACATATATATATATAGTGTAGATATCGATTTCTATAGCCTGCACATCATTCCTCGAGAAAAAAACTAGCAACCTAAAATCATATCATTGAAAATCAAGCTCATTTTAAGTTCTCCGAATACCAAACATTTAATTGTTACATATTTTTCATTTATAAAGTATGCAAAATATACACATAATTATGAAACTTTATAAATTCATACTAGTTGGTATGAAACCAAATAGTTGTTTCAGAAAAAATAGTGTAGAACACGATCACTCCACGCAAGACGTGATCTTAACCTAGTATATATTATACATATCGAACAAATACACATACTGACGCATGTTTGTGCAACTATTATATTTTTTAGTGTTGTGAAGAATTTCATGTCTATTTTATTAAAAAAAAACATCCGTACGGGTGCACGGATCAAGATCTAGTTTACATTAAAAAGGAAAAACCAACTAGTGGATTTAGCTTACGAAATTTTATATAAATTGGAACTTAGGGTTTTGAATATGGATATGGTAGATCGACTAATTACGTTTTTCATTGATCTGCCGCAATAAAGCTTAGTTTTTGTCAAATTTGTATCTGTTATGCTTGTGGCTAGATTCGATTTTGTTGCTTCGCTATAAGTGTTGAGAATGCTATTTTGAATGTGATTGAAACTCCAACAATTACAAAGTGAAAGCCTCTAACTTTTTTTTTGTTCAAAGCTGAGCATCCGCAATTGTGATATGAGTCGAAGATATGTAGGGTTCTCTATGTTCATGCATGCTTACTGATGGAAGCGTGGATGAAACGATGAATTATGCAGCAAGTTCTTGAAGTTTGTGTGAGTACTTTCTATGATTGGTTGAATTGGATTTGATATGATCCGGAAATTTTGGACTATTATTTTTCTAGGCTTGGTGCGTGTTGTTGAAGATTCAGTCTTTAGATATTATTTTTGGTCACAGAATGTTAAACTTTCAATCACTTAATAGCAATCAAGTGAAGAAATTCAAGATTAGGTAATTCGTTTCAATGAAAAATGTTTGTTGTGTGAAACCTCTTAATGGGTTTTCCTTTAGGCCTTCTTGGAAATGTGTCACTCTTTGTGTTGTATGGAACTAATGGAGACACGTTTTGTGAGTTGCTCCTAGAACATTTTCAAATCACTGCTAGATTCAAAAATGTTCAGATATTTTTTGTAAGAACATTCTTAATACAGATCGATAACAATAAAATTTATCAAATGATAGTTATATTATTATAAAATTTCACTTGAGTATTTAATAGTGATATGAACAACCAACACCTTATAGAAACAATTTAAAATCAAAATAATTTTTAAAATATTACCTATAGAAAATGAAAAAACATTTGTGCGGACGTGCATGTTAAACTCTTGTTATCCATTAAAGAGCATATTTTAATAATTTTAATTTTAATTTTAATTTTAATAGGTCTAAACTCATTGTATTACATTAAAATTGTAATAGTATTGACTATATTTAAAATTATAAAATATCAATATCAAATCGTAATTATATAGATAAGTTTAATCCAAACTAGTATCAAAAATCAAATAGTTTATTAATATTTATGTACTATTAAAAATATATAAGAAGATTAATCATTTTTCAAAAATATTATCAAATTTTCTGGATCTTTACCGGATCGAAGAGTGTCAGGTCACATGTTAATAATATGTTTGTGGGTTTTATCAGATTTTTAATTAACGGGGTTTTACTAGATCTGAACCGAACTATATACGGATCAGTGGCTTCAGTGGTTCGACCGCGGGTCGGAATCGAATATGAAAACAACGCCTATAAACCACATATGTACTCCACTAAAGTGAGTTAAATAATTTGTAAAAATAGAATGCTTTCTTCGAACCACTTAAATTTTGATACACTATTAGGCCTCAACATTCAGTTTTGGTTCAGGTATTTTGGTTTTTTGGTTCTAGAAATATAAGAACTGTTTGGTTATTTATAAAGTTTGCTTTGTTCCGGTTCGATAATTTTGGTTTTTTAGTTCGGTTCATATAGCAAAGTTGAGAACTGGTTAATGTAAAAAAATGGATATAATTCGGTTCATGTTCGGTTTTTCAGGTAATTTGGATAATATAGATAAAAGCATCATATAATTCAGATTTTTTAGTTTAAATATTGGGTTGTTTGAATAAAAATATCACATAATTTGAATAATTTTAAAGTTTCAAATAAAAATTATTCCGGTAATTCAGTTATAAATAGTATTCTTATGATATTTGGTTATTTATAAATTAAATATAATTAATATTTGAAGGTACATAATTTTTATTTTAAAAATTTGGGTGCTCATTCGGTTCGCATTTTGTTTTTGGTTTAGTTTCGGTTTTTGATTCTAGAGTTATAGGATCTGCTTGGTTACTTATGAATTTGGTTCGATTATGGTTTCGGATAAATGTGTCCAGACCTATACAATATCTTTTATATATATATATATATATATATATATATATATATATATATATATATTCATATAATATACTTTTTAATTATCAAAACAAATCTGCGCTTTCAAAGCGCAAATCAAAATCTAGTTGTACTTGTTAAGTTAATTCACTTTTTGTTTGTATTCTAATTTTTGGGTTTACTTTGTTAAAACTTCCGAAGAAAGATCCTTGTTTGTCCGGGTTTTGACTCTAGGGTTCTTTCGAAGTTGTCTATTTGGTTTTTGGAGGGGTTTTGAGCATTGTTGTCTTGGTGTAGTTTTAGTTTTGACTTCGAAGTATTAATAAAATCAATAGCAAAAAATATATATTTTAAGTTTATGGAAGATTCTTGTTATCATTTGACTAAATTAAAATTTTATTTATCTCAAAAATATAAAGTTAGAATACAAAATATGGATTAACCAAAGAAAATTCAAGACCACTGATAGAATTTATGGAGAATAAATTATTGTATAAGTAGATACATGCACCATATATATATATTGAAGACAATAAAATATGAGAAGTGAGTTTGATGATACTTTTCGAAGTAAAAACTTATCAGCTAAAAAAGATTTCACTGTGTTATTTTCCTTCTCCATATATGAACTTCTTTTGATGCGAATCGTGTGTTTAGCTTGCAATTTTTGGCTAAGACTTGTAATTACACACTGCATGATAAAACCCAATGCTTCACTAACTGAAATCATGTTTCTATACATAGATCCAAACGTTTACATATCCAACATCTTATAATAGGGTTTTGTTTTGGGTTTATCCTACTTGATTGATCTCATTTATTATGTGCATTGTCTAAGATGCTTTTGTTCACCAACTCTCCAATAAAAATAGTACATTTATAATCCAAGCTTCAACGTCCATTAAGGGGATGTATTCAACTAGGAGTTTGAGGTGATTTATAGTAATATGACAAATATAGTGTTATTCAAAAGTGGATTAACAAAACACTTTAAAATACATTGTTAATGGACTTATTGGAGGGAGGGGTGTATTGGATTAGAGGTTTAAAAGAATTTGGGGTGTTTTAATTTTAGTGGGATTTATGTGAGTATTGAATTTAATTGGGTGATTATGATAAAGTGTTAAAAATACAAATAAAAATTTATAGGTGATTTGACAAGTTATCTTTTATAAATTGTAGAGTTGTTTAAGTGATTTTGAGTATAATAGTTTTCTTTGTTTTTGCTTATTGGTCTCTTTACCAAGAGTCTCTGCCAAATCACTTATAACATATATGTATAAGAAAAATAAATTTGTGGCCATTAATGTATTAGAATATATTACCATCACTCCACCACTAATATATTGGTGAAAAAAAAACAAGAGTCACAGTAATATTTTGGAGTGGAGAGGTAGGGAATGCTTTCTCTTCAACAAAGTAAAAGAACCATAAAGCTATGTGCAATGGCAGCTTCTCCCGGCCTCACTACTGATACATTCACCATGTTCACATGAACCTATATCATGTCATATTCCTTCTAATTCATGTCAAAACTGCTCAAAACAATGCATAGTTGATACTCATACACATAGATGCATAGACAAAGATTGACATCAAGGCTACAGGAACTACAACACGTGAAGGCTATTCTAAGAAAACAGTAAATAACCTATCCACGACACTTCACTTTGAAGAGTTCAACTGGAGTAAACCATTGTCACTCTTCTTGTAAACATTCTTCAGTAACTTCATGGACGCCTCCCTCCTAAGATACATAGAGAAAACTAGTCAATAGTGCTCTAATAAAGACCCCAACCTGTAAGATTATAACTAATAATGGCATAATTCCAAGCAATATGAAGTTATAGATGTCTCTGTAACTCAAGAATACAATAGTACTATCAAACACTAAAGTCAAGTGAAAAAAACTTAAAAAAGTTAGTTTACTTTCAAGGCTTCAACCCGGTTGAACTCAATGCTTCTCTCCAAAACCCCATCAGGTTGTTATTGTTGAGAAAAGTAGCCATCTTTACCATCATATAATGATGCGTGTATCAAATCTTGAACATGTTTCCGTTTAGCAAAATATCAGTCCCCATTTTTCCTTAATCGTCATATGTAATGAAATATGAGAATCATAAAGTTCATCAATTTATGACTAACAACTTATCAAGGCCGCCCATTTTCAAACTGGGAGGCAAAAACGAGAGAGACACGATGGAAAAGATAAGCAACTCACAAGAACTGGTCCTCACATATGAGCTTCTGAGTCAAGAAGAAAGCAGCTCGTAGCGATCCAAGGTGTGGCAGCTCCAATGAATCAATATTTCTACTGCAACACGGTGGTGAAAGTTCCAAAAAGAGATAAACTGAACGAGAGCCATGAACTTGCTCTCACTCTTTCATTCCCTTTTCTACAATGGCTTACCCGATCAAATTGATATTCGGGATGCAAGTGAGGAAATCAGGGGTTCAGGTTTCATAGAGGTTTAGGGGTCAGAGAAGCATGTTGGAGCAAGAGTCCGAAGAGTATTGAGATTCGTCCACCATGTTCGACTGATTTGCGACAGGAACAAGTAAATGCAATTGTATGTATAATGAAGGTAACAAAGTCGAAACCAGAGAGGGTGTCTCACACTTCTGCCACAAGATATCTCAAGCGGAGGAAGGAGCAAAATTTTGATTTTCATGTAACTGAGAGAGATGGATGACATTCTCTCTTAAGATTTTTTTAGAAATAAGCGACATTCTTTCGTAAAAAAATAATTGAAAGAGAGATAAACTAGTATTCTCTTGAAATAACACATAAAGAGATGTTATTTTGTAAGATATGTTTTTACCTAAAAGATGAATTAAAAGCTCCTCAAATTTTTTTCACAAATCTCTTTTTAAAATCTTGTTTAGCTTTGAATAACAATGGATTTAATATAAGTTTTACAGTGCGTTAATTGAATAACGTGAGATTGTAAGTGATTTATAATAATTTTACAAATATTCCATATTGAATAACACATGATTCAGATTTCTTTTTTTTTTAAATCATTACTTGAATAACATGGTATTTTAACGAAATCCCACAATCTCCTAAAATCATTACTTCATAACCCTCCCTTCATTTCATAAAACTCTATGAAATCTATTGTTATTGAACAAAAATTAAGTTAGAAAATTTAGAGTGATTTAAGTGTTTCTAGAGTGTTTGAGAGCAGTTTCTTAGTTAATAAAATAAAAATCCAAATGTTATAGTTTTAGATGAGATTTTAGAATGTTTTGAGAAAATCACCGTAAATTCTCCAATTCACCTACAATCAACTAAAAAATCAAATCACTGTAAATTTCAGATTCAATACACCCCCTAAATGTTTGCTATATTTCCACTTATCTTGAAGTGTCCATGCCAGTCTATACCATAGTCCATATTTTTCATTATTTTCTTGATGTAGATTATTGGAAAATCACATACGTCTACCAAAAGCAGGCTGATACAGGTTATCGTGTCGGCGGATGAAAGCTCTACTAATGAGAGACATTAAAATTTCATTGATATGAAAACCATTCCAGTGCCACTTGATCAAAAGGTTTAAAATAAAGTAAAATTCTTGATTCCAAGATCAAATATCCAACTGGCATCTCTTCATTTTAAAATAAGAGAACATTCACTAATCAGAAACCAGAACTTTCACTAGTAAAATAAAAAAATCATCGGAAATAGGAACTCTGTTAAAACAGACATCAAGATTATACTGAACCGACACAAAAAAGTAAAAGAACAAAACCCAAAGAGATCACATGTGAATCAATCACCATTAGCAAACTGCTTGGAATAATGTGAATTCGTTGACGATTGAAGATTACCCAGAAACAGAGCTTGACTTTGAAACGTGCGGTTGAACATCACCATCTTTGTATTCCAAATCACAACATCAACCATTATAATGAATACTGGAAGATATCAGTGTAAAACCCGCAATAAAATCTTCTAACCAGTTATTAATGTAGTATTGTCAACGCCGAAGAAAACACAACAAAAAGATCGTCAATTCCACAACCCTTCAAAAAAAATTAAAACTACGACTTGGAGATGTTGTGATTTTGTTTGATTCATAACTTGAATAAAAAAACTAGGAAATGGAAGTACAGCCGACGTTAGAGCCAGCCGATCTCGGTCAATGAAGAGAGGTCTCAGTGATGAATCGCTTTTTTGTCGCTAGAGGAAAAAAGAGTGTGAGGTTTTTTCGTTATTGTGCTTGTATTATTATTATTTTAACACTAAGTGAATATTGCATACAAACGAGGAATCAAGAGATCTCACAAATACATAATCCCACAATTACAAGTACAAAAAAGATCAAAAAGCAAGCAAAAACCCCAAAAAACAGTTGAATACTCACATTTAGGGAGACAAAATCATCAACAAAAAGATTTCGAAACCATTTTGGTAACTTCTAGCAACATAAGATCTGAATCAATCCTCCTTTGTAACATTTTCCTACAATAAAAACATCTCCAGCATGATTGACCAGAAGCATACACAAAAATATTCTTGTATTCTATTGTGTGAAGTTATGAACTTAACCAACAACTAGTTGACCTAATGGCTAAAGTTTTGAATCCCCTAGTAGGAGTTTAAAGGGTTGATTGTTCGATTCTCATTGGGAGGGGTCTGTTCTTCTAAAAAGAGAATTTGATATAGTTTGGATCTTACACTATAGAAATATACATACCTTTAGACCCAAAATATCATGCCAATTTTCCGATAGAACTAGGATTCTAAATTAACAGTATCTAGAAACAAATGAAGGCTTAGATTTAAAGATCACGCAAGTTTTTAAGTACACTACTATATTAGTTAAGCAGACCTTGAGGAATCTCGAACTCTGTCTGACCACATGAGGACCTAACCTATACAAGTAAGGTCTACCAATAGCTTACCCGAAATAGGACCCATCGCAGCCCAACACACAGCCCAAAGAAACAAAAACATCTTTTCCTAAACTCTTTGCACATTCACAGCTACCGTGGTGGTAACGAGGATACTTGTCACTAGTGATGAACTTATAATAAATCTCCTAATTTGATCCAAAAAAAATCACTACTATAATAAAAGTTAGATATAAGAGCATATGAAGCTATCCACGTCATCACTTTAATTCAACCAATAACAATATTTCTTTCTGTCACTCTGTCATGGGTTTCACAAAAATTGATCGGGCTTAAATACAGAATAATCGATTGGGCTTTGTGGCTTTGAAACTTTTTGTTAAAAGCTCTGAAACTTTTTGTAAGATAAACTGAGAAATAATCAATTTAAACTACCTTACTATATTTTTTTATTTATAATGAAATTACAAGATAACAAAATACTATACAAATTAACTCTTTTACAACAAATGAGCAGTAGCAAAACCATCATAGAGGTGAGTTAGTGATCCTATGTCTATCATTTCATTTATAATTGTTATTTTAAATGTGAAAATTTAATAATCTTTTGATATAGTTGTCATCAGTTTAAAATCACAAGTAAACATAAAATTGTTAACATATAAATTCTACATGAAGCTATCAATTTAATACGACAAAACTCTATAATATGATCAAAAATGAATATTATAAAAATAAAGCATCTCGGAAGATATCATTGAAAGAGATTCACACAGCCACACCTAGTTTTAATTACGACAACAAACTCGGTAAAGGCCGCTTCGAGAGTATGTATTGGGGTCAGCTGTCCGATGGTTCACAAGTATATTCATATTAACATTTCTTCTCTTTAACTTAAATTGTTATATAGAACGTTCTTCTTATTTATAAATTCATTTTGTGAGGTGAAACCTTCTGCTAGCCTATTCAGACTTTTGCTGATCATTTGTGTTCTTGCAGTCGGGAGACTTAAGGCAAGGCATGGAGTGAGAGATAAGATAGAGCTTTTGTTGTTCAAGTCGAGATTCAAAAGAAAGTTTCATGAAATCATTGATCAGAGACTGAAAGAGGAGAACATCGAAGAGAAGCTGAGAAGTTTGTCATGGTGGGACTAATATGTGCTCAGATGGAGCCAGAGAAGAGACAAACAGTGTCTGAAGTGATGGAGATGCTCATGAATGAATCAAAGGAGAAAATGTCGTCTGAACTTGAAACCAAGTCTCTCTTCAAGAATCTATATCGCAGCAACAAAAACTGTAGAGAGCATCAAGAAGTTGCAGATGAAAGCTCAGACGTGATCTCAGAAGAAAATGATCATCATCAATAAGGTTTTTTAGGCACATGACATTTGTTTTTTTTTCAGATTAGTTGTTACCATCTTTTGTTAATTCTACTAACACATGACAAAGCTACTCCATTTCCAAATTTCTGCTACCATGCTTTCCACTGAAACTTCCATTAAAAAGGTATAATAACAAAACTATTTCATTTAGTTTCTCTATGCCAACTTCGTTTTGTACATTTTTATGGTTGCTTCATCACAATTTCTTTAACTTGGCCCAAGTCACCAAACCTTAACCTATAACCGTAGAATGAGCTGCAGTAAAATAGTAAACTCATCATATCATGAGGTGAAAGGGAAGCATTGTTCTCGACATCGCCACCGTTAGATGATTAGAAGCAAGAATCCAAAGCCAGAAATAGCCTGAGGATTCCGAATACAAAAATGATCTCAAATGAAACACTACCAAAGTCTGAAAAGGTTTATGGAAAAAAACAAGAGTGGTCATGAGGAGAGTTAGGTGAGAACCACACCGATGATGTGGAGTGAGGAGTTTGATGTAATCCAAAAATCTATGTAATATATTTAAAAGCATTTTAGTAATTTATAAAAAGTTCCAATATATCATATTTTGTATTACTGAAAAAATTGAAAAAAGAATAATGATAAAATTAAATTTTGCCCCTAAAACGTCTTTAATGTATGTAATGTATCTACTTCGTAAAGTGATATGTAGTCCTACAATACCAAATTTAATATAAACATTAGCGAATTTGAACATTTAATTTTAAGGAACAAATCTAGATGAGAAAATTATTAAAACAAAGGTTATATAGTTCAGTGAAATTTTGATTCTCTAAAATAAACCATCAACACATGTAAGCAATTAAGTCACACAATTTTTCTACGACTCAAATTCCTAACATTCGAAAATTACAAGATAATTAACAGTAATTTACACATAATAATAATAATAATAATAATAATAATAATAATAATAATAATAATAATAATAATAATAATAATAATAATAATAATAATAATATACAATCAATCACTTTTTTGTCACAGACAATCAAACACTTTAAACTAAAGACAAATATAAACAAAAAAAACTCAACCAAGTGGAACTTTTACAAATAAACAGAAAAACTTGTCAATGAATACCCAATCAAATTGACAACTCACACGTTCCTAGCAACCCCATCCAGAAATATTCACATAAGCTTACAAAGATTCTCGGTGACATCACAAATAACTAAAATATAAAACACTAACTACACATTCATAATCACACAATCAACATAAGGTTATCCAAGGAAAAACAGTATCACAAACAATATCACAAAATCCAAGATCGATAAACAAACCTAGGAAAACAGTTTCCCACCTCAGTTCTCATACATTTCAAGTTATAAAAACAAATTAAATTGTTAAACGAACACAATTCCGTGCAAAGCGCGGACGACCACTAGTAATAATAATTTCTCCTAATCAAAACACACAAAAGAAACAAAAATAGATTTGAAAAGAAATAATAAAAAAGTTTAGTTGAAAGCCCATTGTTTTATGAGAGCAGTATCAAATTAATAGTTTATAAAACCACTGATTCTCCCAATTTAATTAAAGCCAACATGAGAGAAACAATCAAACAACTAGCAACTAGGCAAGACAACATAGAGTTGACTTCTAAAATCGTGTTCCTTACAAAACTAAAACTAAAAACTTAGACAATGTCACTCATCACCTTTGCTGCTTCCCCTCTCGTTATCACCCCAACCGTTAGATCTTTCACCTTCTCGCCACCTCGTCGATCCAGTCACACCGTGATGTCCGCCGTCCGATCTGAGTCGACTTCAACATGCCCTGTTCTGACCAAGTTTCAGAAGGACTGTACAACACCTACACCCTTCTTACGCGTGGTAGCCAACGCCATTGCCGATGACATGCAAGCCGGTCTAGCTGTCCATGGAGGAGGAGATCTCGAGATGATCTTGACTTATGTCGACGCTTTGCCTTCTGGGTAATTCTCCTTTTTTACCCTCTGATCACATCTTCATGATTATTTTAATCTAAACAAGTGGTTTTTTCTTACAAAGTTTTTTTACTATGGAACAAAACTAAGTTTGATCTTATAAGGATCGTTTGAGTAATGTTTTTCTCTTTCCTTTCATATGCTTTGTGGTTTAAAAGATTTTGAGTTTTTTTTTACTCTGAAACGAACTAACTATACCTTAGACTCAGCAAGAAAAATATGATCAATGGATTTTATAGGAAGGAGGAAGGTTTGTTCTATGCATTGGATTTAGGGGGAACAAACTTTCGGGTGCGTAGCTTACAGTTTGGAGGAGAGGAAGAGCGTGTCGTAGCTACCAAATCTGAACAGCTATCTATTCCTCAGAAGCTTATGACTGGTACAAGTGAGGTAATGAATAACTCAATTCTTTAATATGAGTGTTAATTAATGGCTTTAATGGTTCTCTAATGAATGTTTTCAGGAACTCTTCGGGTTCATTGCTTCAAAGCTTGCAGATTTCGTTGCAAAGGAGGAACCTGGACGGTTTAGATTGGAACCAGGGAGAAAAAGAGAGATTGGGTTTACTTTCTCCTTCCCTGTGAATCAAACTTCCATTGATTCTGGAACACTTAGCAAGTGGACTAAAGGCTTTAAGGTGTCTGGAATGGTGAGTTCATGTTTCTGCTCACCAAGTTTTGTTGTTAAGTGGATTTAAACTATAGTTAACCGTTCAAAATGCTGTTTGCAGGAAGGAAAAAACGTGGTTGCTTGTCTAAATGAAGCTATGGAAGCACATGGACTCGATATGCGAGTTTCTGCTCTCGTATGTCTCCTTTTTCTTTTTGCTATGGATAACTCTTTTCTTGTAACCTTGGTAACCTTGTTGATGTGTAAAGGTAAATGATGGAGTGGGAACATTAGCTGGAGCAAGGTATTGGGACAAGGATGTGATGGCCGGTGTGATTCTTGGCACTGGGACAAACGCTTGTTATGTAGAGCAGAAGGATGCAATTCCTAAACTCCAAAACAGATCTTCTTCTGGAACAACGGTATCATTGATATTGTTTTTTTTATGTATATAGTTTTGTTTTGTTCACATGCTTAAACTGTTTTTTGATTTGGAACCAGATCATAAACACAGAGTGGGGAGGGTTCTCCAAGTTTCTTCCACGAACCATTTTTGACCAAGAGATGGATAAAGAAAGCTTAAATCCTGGTGAACATGTAGTAGAATTTTATCCTTTCTCTTGCAATATTATGTTTTTTATTTGTTAGTGTATGGTGTCACCAGTTCATATAGTGTTTATTGTTTGTGTGTGGATGAAGTTATATGAGAAGATGATCTCAGGGATGTACCTTGGTGAAATTGTAAGAAGGGTTTTGCTCCATATGTGCGAAGTTAGTGACTTGTTCGGACAATCAGTTCCTGTCAAGCTATCCACTCCTTTTGCACTCAAGTACTTTCATCTCTCTCAATATCTTTCTCCAATTAAACACATTTCTCTATGAACATTCCGTTCAAGCTTTGGTTTGGTTTGGTTTATATACTCATCCGTAGATTCAGTACTCTAAAATTGTGTCCATCTTAGTCTGGTTGTTTGATTTTAGGTATGAAAATCTTGTACATGTTCTTACTGGTAGTTTTATTTATTAGAATTGGTATATTGAATCTGTAATAGGAGCCAGGATCTATGCAAGATGCAAGAGGACAATACGGATGATCTTTCAAGTGTTGGATCAATTTTATACAACATTTTTGAGGTAAGTTGTTAATACATACAAGGAAAAGAATCACATCTATAGGCTGGATCAGTTTATTGACTCAATCAAGATACTGGAAACAGGTAGAGGCGGATCTAAAGGCAAGGAGGAGAGTGGTGGAAGTGTGTGACGCAGTAGTGAAACGCGGAGGACGACTAGCAGGAGCTGGTATAGTGGCAATTCTGGAGAGGATGGAGAGAGAGACAAAAAGAATGGCGTCAGGTCAAAGAACCGTTGTGGCTATGGACGGTGCACTCTACGAGAAGTACCCGCAGTATCGACTGTATATGCAAGATGCTCTAGTTGAGCTTCTTGGTCATGACCTTGCAAGTCACGTTCAGATTAAACATACCAAAGACGTGTCTGGGCTAGGTGCTGCTCTTCTGGCCGCCACTAACTCCATTTATTAGTACTTGAACGTCTACTTCATGAGGAAAAGACTTGGCGATGTTTGTTTGTATACATTATGTTGCATCATATAAGAAGAGTTTGTTTTATTTGGGTTTAGATACTCATCAAACTATGATCTTGTGCTATATCTTCACAAATTAAAAATAGGAAATTTACTTTTCCACTGCTAAATAGATAGTTTAAAATTTAATTACTTACTAGATTTTGAAGTCATTTTACCATTTTGATAAACTGAATTAAATAATTATTTTTAGAGTACAAATAATTTAAAAGCTGTCTTATTAGTATTTAAAAAATGTTATATTGTATTGTTTTATTTTTGTGTAATATTCGATCAAGAACCATAGTTGAATGATTGACCATGTGACCTAAGTGCATAATTTGGTTTCGATTTAATGAAAAAAAAGTTAATTGAAAATTTGATAAAACTTGGTACAAATCCAAAAAATCGCTATTAATCTGCAATACGATATTTTGATTGATCTGTTAAAATCCAATTTTAATGAATTTTTTGATTAAATAAATTATATTTTTAATATTATGTAAAACTGAAAAACTTTAATTTTTTAGACTTCGCAAAAAATTTATTATGTCACTCGAAGAAAATAAAACAATGGTAAACGAAAAACTGAAATTTATTGCTATGACAATATTAATTTCTTTTTGTTATTAATAATATATGATAATTTTGAAATTTTTTTTATTTCAGATCTAAAATTTAATTTATATAAAAAATTTGACACTTGAATTGGTATATCAATATTATGGAAAATGACATAGTAAATATTTTTTCTTAATTTATATATATATACTTATATTCAATCGTTAAATAATATTATGCATGAAAAATGATATTCAAATTAATGGAAAATATAGTTTTCTTTAAAATTAGAATTATTATCATTCATAAAAATATGAAAAGTTATTAGTTACCATATATATAGGGAATGATCAGTTGTTTAGTTTAAGTTAATAATGTTAATTACAAAATTAAATATTAGTCAAAATTAAATATTAGTCGTATACCATATAATTAACTTAGAAACAAATGGCAGAATCCTTAATAGTATAGATTGATAGATAATGGTTCTATTTTTGTTTATTGATTTTAATCGGTTTAATTTTAACTAAATATTTTATAGTTAATTAAATCAAACTAAAATCTAACTTTTTATATATAATTTTGTATCAGCCTCCATCAGTGATGTATCTTCGTTTTCTGTCGAACAAAACAGAACCTTCTTCAGTTGTAAAACACAAAAATCTCCACCTGAATTTACCGTATAGCTTGTTCTGTTTTTGAGATGTACTAAAGTTTTGTCTTGATCACTTTTGCAATTTCTCTTTCAAAGAAACATCAAACCCATATTCTTCTTCCAAATCAACATCATCACGGATACCCACCCCACAAGGGCGGACCCACTTGAAGAATAGTGGAATCACCTGACATCAGAAAAATATGGTAAAAAATTATTTTATAGAAAAAAACAGTAAAGAATTAGTAATATAGTTGATTTTATATGGTGTTTGACCCCACATAATCCAAACTCAAATTTCAAATCAAATTTATTCCTAGATCTGTCACTGTCCGCCCATGCCTTTTCTTTGAAAGTCTAAGAGCATCAGCATTGGTTGGTTCCTACAATTGAATTTCTTAACATATTTATATTGGTTTAAATGATGTTTTGACGAAGTACTTAAAAGTCAAAAGTAAAAGATCAAATGTATCAAATAAAGAAAGAACACGTGGTCAAAGAGTACCTTTAAATTGTAAAATCGTCTCTTCATGAAAAGACGATTCTCCTAACTTTTCTACCTATTCACTTACTATTCATTTAAAAAATGTTTTTTACAGCGAGAGACTTTTGTATAAAGCAACTAATGCGGGTGCTCTAACTACCCAAAAACCATGTTCAACATTTAATTCATCAACATGTTAGTTAGATTCAATCCAAATCGTCTTTTGCATCGGAAAACATCAAATTCATTGACATCATAAGCATCTATACATGAAATTGCAAGTCTCTACTGTAGTACTAGAAACTGAAAGTCTCTACTAGGTATCTTGACGGATCTACGATGGTGATGGTTGTATCTTTGATTAGAAGGCGATGGAGGAGGAGACTGTAACACTCCGACAGCCCACGAACAATAGATCTCCCACGTCCGCTCATTCGACATGTGGGCTCCATTTCATGCGACTAGTGGGTGCGTTAAATTTTCTGATGCTGTAAAGACTTTTTTATTTATCATACTATCATCACCTGACATTTTTCCGTGCTTTGGTCTCACTCACACAGTATCGCAAATCACTTTCCGATAGGTCACCTATTATTTCTGACACGAGGGTTTTTATGTATTTCAATACAAACTATATCAAATTAACCCTACGAACAACTCTTGCCAAGAGAGGTCAAATTGTAGTATTTAGGGAGCATGGACACACAATAAACTCAATATAGTCACGATTAAACTAGGCAAATAGATTAATAAGTAGTAAATAAACTATCGCATATAATTGATTGATTGGTAAGTAAACAATAATAATAAATAACTAGATATAGGGTTTCAGGCAAGTGAATTATAGAATAGAAGCTAAGGGTATTAATCATAGAACTCGATAACTAATATACAAGATGACCAGCTCTCGCTGCGACTCTAATCTATTGACTAAGTCTGATGTCTCAACTCTCACTTGTTGACACGGAATGACCATCAATCGATGACAATGATCTTGCGTCGATCGATGGTCTCTTGAGTCAAGCTTTATGACCTAATTCGATAAATTCACTAAATTAACTAAATCAAATATCGTTTCTTTCTAGTAACCTCACTCAACAAGATTAGTTCTGGTAGTAGACCACGCTCTCGCTTGCGTGTAACTATCCTATGATCAGGGTTCTAGTTAGCTACCCTAGAACACGAGCAATAAAGAAAATTCTATTGATAGAACTAATAATCACCCTAGAAATTCTATTATTTGGCTAATACATTAATACCATTAATAAACCCTAAACCTAACAAGAAATCTATTCAGACATGATCTTTGTCACAAAAATCATAGATGAATAGAATATATATAATATAAAACCAAAGGAGTTCCAAGAGGACTCTAAAGGAGTTTCTCCCTTCTCTGCTAATCCTAGAACAATGAATAAAAGAAAGCTTGGTAAGTGTGTAGCCTAAACAATGGCATAGAAACACATAAATAGGTTTTTAAGTCGTCCAAGGGTATTCTGGTAATTTGTGATAGCTTTTGGGCTTAAGTCGGCCATAGAACAAGTCGGGCCTGTCTTCTGGGATCACCATCGATCGACACAAGGCTATGCCGTCGATCAACACTCCTTTATCTTCTCAACAGCTTCCTCTCACGAGGCAGACATACCACTTTCCACTAAAACGGCATAACTTTAGATCTAACCGTCATATGGACCTCAAACCGGTGGAATTAGAAAGATAACTCCAAGCTATATCTTGTTTCAAAATATGAGCTCAATCTCACCGTGGTAAGGTCTCAATTCATAGCCAAACATCTGACGCATCTGTGCAGTTTTGCATCTCTAAAAGCTCCAGAATCACCAAAGTTCTCCAGAACGTATCTGAACCTGAAAATACTCTAAAACATACTATAAAAACATATAATAAACTCTAAATATGTCTGATATCATGGCACAATAGTGGCAAATATCATGTTTTATCAATTTCACTATTCCAGCTCAAGCATGATTAGTTCTGGAATTCTAAATAAATGTGCTCCTGAAACATTAAGTGCACTGGTGACATAGGTAGTTAAATCAATTCTCTTAAGCCCTTCCAAATATACCAGAAATCGAGATGTTACAATTCACCCTTACTCACATAGCGCAACGTCCACCACGACATGTCTCAAGACACCTCTAGGATCATAACTGAGATGGCTACCCAGTTCTGATACCACTTGTAACACTCTGACCGTACATGGCTAATGGGCCTCCCATGCCCGCTCACTCGGTCCATTGGCCCCATTCCGTGCGACGGACGTTGCATTAATTTTCTGGAGTCTCGAAAGACTTGTTTATTGACCTTGCAATCACCACCCGACATTTCTTCGTGCTTTGGCCTTACTTACACGGTATCACGAATCACTTCCCAATAGATTACCCACCCTTCCACTACTCCAGTGCAAGCACGCTTACCTCTAGAGTTCTGAACGAATGTGTAACGGAAAAGGTAATCGCACTTTGGTGACATAGATAGCCAAATCAATTCTCCTAATCCTTTCCACATATATCCGAAATCGAGATGTTACAATTCACCCCCACTCACAGAGTGGAATGCCCTCGTTGTGCACCACGACATATCTCAAGATGTCTCTCGGGTCAGAACCGAGATGGCTAACCAGTTCTAGTACCATTTGTAACGCTCGCTACTATGCCTCCTACGACCGCTCACTCGGCCCATGGGCCTTATTCTGTGTGATGGGCGGTGCGTTAATTTTTCTAAGGCTTGAAAAACTTGTTTACTGACCATGCAATCACCACCCGAAATTTCTTCGTGCTTTGACCTCACTCATACGGTATCACAAATCACTTTCTGATAGTTCATTCATCCTTCCACTACTCCAGTGCAAGCACGCTTAACTCTGGAGTTCTAAATGGATATTTGACGGAAAAGGTAAGAGCACTTTGGTGACAAAAGTAGCCAAATAAATTCTCTTAAGTCTTTCCACATATACCAGAAATCAAGATGTTATAGAGAGATTATAGCACCTGGATTGTGGAGATGCTCGAAGACTATGCAAAAGGAGTTAGATGAGGAGAAACGCCGCGAGCAACAAAGCTTAGCTGCTTTAGGAAGACTAGTGATGGTGTTGTGTATTAAGAAAGGTTGAGATGACTCAAATACCATGCGTCTTGTTCTCACCAGTAAATTGATCATGAGAGAACATCAGTTTTTGGCCATGGCTAGGGTTAATGATGTCGATGAAAAAGGAGAAGAAAGATGTTTGAAGAAAATGATAATTTAAAAGATATATATATATATATATACATATATATATATATATAGAGAGAGAGAGAGAAATTGGATTCCATATCAAAGAGAAAACAAAATTAAGGTTATAACCATAATAAAGGTTTGGCTATGATATTTTATATATTATTGTGAAAAGAGACAAAAATAGTCTTACATGTGCGTGAACAGAGATGAGATATATTTGTGTCATTTTGTTGAACAAAAAGATACCTTTGTGTCTTGTTCCATAATTAAGTTTAGAACTATTGATTTGGGGAGAAATAGGTTTACGATTTTCAATTCGTCGGGATCTAGCATGAGGTCATTGTTTGGTGGAGATCTGATATTTTATGATAGTTATCGTAGATAAATAGATCTTCGACCCGCTTTATTTTTGTGTATATCTATTAATTTTATATCTAACCGAACCATATTTACTATATGACACTTTTATGAAGTAGAACTTAGTTATATGAAAAAATCCATTTTTTAGTTATATGATCTGTACAACTAAAACATGACCACTAATTATATTAACTTTGTTAAATAACATGTAGTCATGTGTTATATTTAGTAACACTCTAAAATCTTATCAAGAATAGTTTTATTTTTTTTGTCAACTTCTTGGATTGATCAACAGAGGAGTACAATATATGCTAACACATTTTTACATATGAAATACACATGTTAGCTTATGAGAGTACATCTAGCCATGTGGAAAAAAACATGCAAATCAAAATTCATGGCTTCACTGTCAGTTCACAAACTTCCACCGTATTCATGGTCTTCTCCACCACAAAAATACATTTATATCTTTGCACTCCTCAACCTCCAACTATTTGATAAAACCACTACCTTAAAACAATTTTCCAGCAGGCCTAGAGATTAAAACAAGGAAATCTCAGAAGATTTAAGAGAATATTCTTCGCTGCACCATCCAAACTCGGATGCCAACTCTGTAGTATCTCTCTGAAATCAGCCAAGAATAATTCCACCACCACTTATTCTTTCCCATCTAGGACACTTTACTCTTGAAAACGATCAATCATATCACTTACATAGATAAGTAAAGCTTGACTCTATTTAGGAAAGAAGTTGTGCTTAACAGAAGAAGATGAAAACCCTGATCCAAGTAAGTTGGGATACGAGAGATTTGCAACGGAGGAGAAGTAAAACTAGTTCGATCAAAGATCAGAACTTTATTAATTCAAACCGAATAAAGATAATATATAAGATGACCCAAAGAAACAACTTCAATTAGGATTGAAACACACCAAAATTCGTCAAACAAAAATAAAATTCACCACGCGAAAAGACAAATCGATCTATTGATCAAAAATTATCATACAAACAAAAGATAAGTTGTACCATCATTCTCGAAAATTGAAGATGAGTGAAGAAGGATGAAACGGTGAGAGAATTCTCTAATCTCTAAAAGAGAGGAGAGAGAACTTGTTGTTCTCTATTAAGAATAGTTTTAATTAAACTACAATTAAAAAATGTGGAAAATAATAACTTAGTATGTTCCACATATGCGTATTAAGACATTAGTTACCAAATTTTAATTTTTATAATATATTAATAAGTCTCTTTCTCATGTTTTCTCAATTTTTTTAATAAAAAATAAACACATCAATAAAAATAAATTAATTCTATATGTTTCATAACTAAAATTTTAAAAATAAAAAGTGATGGGAAATCTTATGAAAAATATGAAATAGTTAATGTCCAAATTTTATGTTTTGTTAATTCCAACCAATTTTAAAATATGATTTTATTTTAATATTTTCCACAATTAAATATTTTGAAAAATATGAAACTATATTTGTGATGATAAGATATGATAGCTCAATTTAATAAATTTAAAAAAAAAAAACTGATTGCCAAAAGTTTAACGTATCACTCTTTTTGTGAATAGTGTTTTAGAAAAAAACTGTAATTTTGACAAAAATTAAAGAACTGCAGATATAATGAATATTATCTTTTCATGATATAATAACTTTTGTTACCTGGAGTTTATTAGAAAACATTTTTTATAAAATATATAATCAGTGTTTCTGAAAATAATAACACTGCTGTTTTTTAATAAATTGTTATGATGATAATTCATGAGGATGATGGTGATGATGTTGTAACAATGATTTTATGATTTTATGATGTAAATTATCTTGCGAACATGATGATAAAATTACTAGTAATATGTCATACTTTTGGTATAATATATAAGGTAAGAACTTATTGTTGTATGTATATATTTTTTTCTTTGGTAATGTTTTGTATTTGGTAGAGAATTGTATGGGAAGAAATAAAGATCTCCTAAACATTATTTGAGAAGTGATTTTGCTATGTGTTATCACCATATTCATTTTGATAGAAAAATGATGACATGGCTTAGTATAAAATATGACATGACTCTCACTTTATTATGACATGTATAATGTCATTTATAAATTTTATATTTTTGGTAATCATGTCATTTATGAAGTTTACATTTTTCGTAAGATTCTTAAAATATAAAATAATTTATGTGTATTATCATTAGTATTTTTTTTTAATTAATAACATGTTTATAGATATAAAAAGAGTTCACATAAATATTAGAATTTTTAAAAAATGTCGATAATAGACTTCTACCATAAATAATTAATTTTGAGTTGTAAATTAATTCTATATACAAATAACTAATAATGTTTTCAAATTATAATTTTTTTCTTGTATACTCGAAATAAAATATGTTTTTTCAACAAATGTTATTCGATTCACTAAATTAATTAATAAATTAGTTATTATTGCTATAATTTAGTTTAAACAAAAATAATTAATAAATAAATTTACTTTATAATAAATTTAACTAAATCTGAAATATAAATTAAATTTGTTAAACAAAATAAATATATAAAAATAATAATTTTAAAATTTTCATACTAACAACTATAATCTAAAATATTACTAAAATATATATTCAATTTTGAAAAGTAATAACTAGGTATATTTTTAAATACTTTGTTCAACTAAATAAAAAATAAAAATAATTATTTGACTTTTTCATAATGATAATAACTCAAATTAAAAAAAAATATTACTAAAATATCTATTAAATTTAAAATATAATAAATAGATATAATTTTAAGTTATTATTACTGCGTATGGCGCATGAAACCACCTAGCTGTTATTAATTTTGTTGTTCTACTCTTCTTTTTACAACCCTATTTATAGATAGAAGGGAATAGTCTGTTATGTCATCAACTCATTATAAAAAGACCAAAAAATTGGATAATCACCAACATAAATTATTATTGTTTTGGATATTTATCTTTAACACTCCCACTTGATTATCTATTTTTTCCTATTACGTACTGTCTCGTTAAAAATCTAGTCACAGAAAAAACTCAATGGGATAAAAACCATGACAAGAGAAAAAGAGTACATTGACGAAATATCTCCCTGAGAATGATGGACTTAGCTTTTTCTTATAGGTCACGCAAACGCCGCAATTCGATACCATAGATGTGTTTTCGTAATGCTGTAGTTGAAAGAGCCTTTGTAAACAAATCAGTTGAATTGTCGTATGACCGTACATATTATGTGTCCACATCTTTATTTTTCTTAAGCTCCCGTATGTACGAAAAAAATCTTGGAAGAATGTGCTTTGTCCTGTCGCCCTTTATATAATATTCTTTAAGTTGACCGACACGCAGCGAAATATCTTCAAATATTTTCGTCGGTTCTTTCTTATCAGTTATTTCGCTTGCATCTTGTATGTGGTGACTCATTGACTTAAGCCACACACATTCTCGACATGCTTAGTGAAGCGCAATAGTCTCTGCAGGATTCGATGAAATCGCAACTAGAGTTTGTTTTTGGGAACGGCAAGAGATCGCGGTTCCACCTATTGTAAAAACATAACCGGTTCGCAATCGAGATTTATGAGGATTTGATAAGTATCATGCATCTGCAAAACTAACCATACCAAACTCGGGTTTTCTAAAATAAATTAACCCTAGGTCAATTGTACCTTGAAAGTAACGAAATATATGTTTATTCCATTTCAATACCTGCGATTAAGAACAAAACTATATCTTGCAAGTAAGTTAGTGGCAAAGACAATATCAGGTCTAGTAAAATTTGCAAGATATAAAAGCCTATCAATAGTACTCATATAAGGTACTTCATGACCTAATATTTCCTCGCTATTTTTACAGGGTCTAACAGGATCTCTCTCAACAATGAGAGATCTATTTATTATTGGAAGACTCAAATGAGTCGCTTTATCCATATAAAAAAGTTTCAATCGTCTTTTCGTATAATTTGATTGATGCACAAATATTCCTTCTCGGAGATGCTCAATCTGGAGCCCAAGACAAAACTTTGTCTTGCCGAGATCTTTCATTTCAAACTCCTCTTTCATATGAGTTTGTGCATCGTCAACCTCCTTTTGAGTTCTAATTATGTTAAGGTCATCTACATATACAACAATGATCACAAAGCCAGATGACGATTTCTTAATAAAAACGCATGGACATATCGCATTATTCACATATCCTTTTCTCATTAGATATTCAGTTAAGCGATTATATCACATGCGTCCAAATTTCTTTAATCCTTAAAGCGATCGCTGTAACTTGACGGACAAATCTCCCTAGATTTGCTTTCAATGCTTTTGGCATTTCCGATCCTTCAGGGAGTTTCATGTATATATCATTATCCAATGATCAATACAAATATGCAGTCACATCGTCCATAAAATGCATTTCAAGATTTTTCGATGCCGCTAGGCTCATCAAAAATCTAAACATAATTGCATCCATTACCGGGGAATACGTTTCCTCACAATCAATTCGTGGTCTCTGAGAAAAATCTTGGGCAACTAAGCGGGCTTTATATCGTGTTACTTCATTTTTCTCATTTACTTTTCTCACGAATACCCACTTGTACCCAACATGATTTATATTCTCAAGTGTTATGACTATATGTCCAAAGACATTCCTTTTATTTAGGGAGAGTAACTCAGTTTGTATGGTCTTCTTCCACTCTTTCCAGTCTTTTCATACATTCCAGTATGGACCTTGGATATGGATCATCACTTTCGTGATCTATTTTTTTGGACACATAAAAGGGGAACATTTCATCAACATCTTTTATCTTATTTCTGATCCATAACTTTTCATCTCGGGCATAGTTAATGAAAAACTCCTACTTTTCTGTTTCCTTCTCGTCATTTGAATCCTTACCTTTATTTTATTTTTCTTGAACATTTTTATTTATGCCTTCTTTTATACATTTTTCAGTATCATGTTCTTCTGGACTTTGCTCAACCAATTTCTTTTTTCTTTCGAGGATTTTTATCTTTAGAACTCATTGGTATTCCCATCTTTAACTGAACCCTAGGTTCATTCATTGTGTTTCCATCAGTTTTCTTTCAGGAACAACAACTTTTACTGGAACATTTTATATATGACTTCGTCACCCTTCTCGTATCTGTGAACGCATTTGATAATTGATTTGCCAAATAATGCAAGTGCACAAACTTTCAGCTCTCTTTGATTCGTAGGGGGATCAAGGTGTAACAACGACGGTGTACGCCATGTAATCTCTTTAGAAAAATCTCTAAATCCTCCCCTTAACGCTGGAACTTCTTCCTTATTAAAATGGCAATCAATAAACCATGATCTAAACATATCACCATTTACTGGTTCAAGACATATAACCCACGTATATTCCCAATCTCATTTGTGGACCCATTTTTGATCTTTGTGGTGGAGCTATCGGAACATAGACCGCACACCCAAAGACACGGAGATGAGATACATCTGGCTCCTGCCCAGATGATAATTGTAATGGGGAGTACTATGATCTGCACTCGGTCTTAGCCGAATCAGTGCAACCGCATGCAAAATAGCATGACTCCATACTGAAATTGGGAGCTTTGTTCTCAATATCAACGGTCTTGTAATCAACTGCAACTGTTTTATCAATGACTCAGCCATGCCATTTTGTGTATGCACATGGGAAACTGAATGCTCTACATCAATCCCCACAGACATACAATAATTATTAAAAGCTTTCAATGTAAACTCACCAGCAATATCAAACCTTACTTTATTTATGACATACTCTGAGAAATGCGTTCTCAACTTTATGATTTGGGCAATAAACTTTGCGAAAGCCGTATTTTGTGTTGTCAAAAGACACACATTTAACCATCTACTAGATGTGTCAATCAGTACCATGAAATACTTTAACAGCCCGCACGGTGGGTGGATCGCTCCACATATATCACCATGTATTCTATCTAAAAACAATGGTGATTCATTGCCAACTTTTACTGGTGATGGCCAAGTTATAAATTTTCTTTGAGAACATGCATTACATATAAGCTCGCCCGTTTGAAAAATTCTCTCGTTTTTCAACGGATGGTCATTTGAGTTTTGCACTATCTTTCTCATTATGATTGAACCAGGATGTTCTAGCCTTTCATACCATATTTTAAATGTACTAGTAAATTTCAAGTTTATTGTGGCATAAGATTCAATCATGTTTATTTTTGTTCAATATAGTTCAGAGAATAACATTCTCAACTCTTCCAATATATGTTTCCTCTCAGACTTAATGCAAAGATATCCAATGCCATATTTCTTCATACTTTCAATATGATATCCATTTCTTTAGATATCCTTAAAACTTAACAAATTTCTATGAGATTCGGGGGAGTATAATGCATTACTTACTTCAAATTTTGTCTCATTTGGCATTGAAAAACTGGCTCTTCCAGAGCTTTTCATAATCTTTGCAATACCAGATATTGTACTTACGCGTCCAGCGTAATATTTATTTTGAGATTGGAGAAATATGGCTGTAACTGATACTCAAGTTTTAGAATACTATGAATGAAAGGAATTAAAAAATGGAATGCCAATTAATGGAATGATGGAACTTTTGGAATAAAATAAATGGAATGAACAATTGCAGAGAAATATTTTTGTAACACAAATGGTAACTTTTTAGAGGAATGGAATGGAATGAAAGTATATTTTAATTTCAATTAAATCATTTAGAATAAATTAAAACATATCAATACAACATGTATAATACCAAATTAAATTCCATCAAAAATAATAAATAATGTTAAAAACACACACATATTTATTTAAACTTTAGTCTAATACTAAACATCTTTATTGCTAAAATGATAATATCTAACGTTGATATCGGTGAGTACAATGCTTTGCATTCTAAATATCATTAGCAATTTGATCACGAACAGCTTTCATATAAGCTCCATCAACTGTGTCATTCTCATTTCGAACACTCTGATCATCATTTGCATCAACATTAATATTTTGATTACGATGTAAAATATCATTTCGTGCTTATGCCTCTTCAAACTCAGCATCTCTGATGTTGCTTCGACAGATGAAATTATGAAGACCAATTGTAGCAAATATAACATGTCTCTGGACAAAAATATCATACCTTGAAAATTTATTTAAAACCCTCTATTTTTTTTCCAAACTCCAAATGTCTGTTCAATTACAGAACGAAGGGATGCATGCCATCTGTTAAACATCTCTTTGCTATTTCGTGGCGCTTCACCATTCAAAAATTCTTGAAGATGATATTGTGTTCCACAACTACATTCTTTTCGATATAGAGCTAAGTAACCTCGACTATTTGCATATCCAGAGTCTACATGGTAATATTTACCTTCTGAAGGTGTGGGAAACATAGGATCATCCCGAACTGCTGTAGCTAACATAGGATCATCCCGAACTGTTGTAGCTAACACTCGTGCATCATGAGCTGACCCTACCATCCTGACAAAACAATACGTGAAAAGTATATCTGCATCACACATGGGCAAAACATTAAGGCTTGTTGTTCCTTTCCGACTTATGAAACGTATGGAATCTTTTCCTGGAGTAACCATAGCTGGTACGTGTGTCCCATCTAACGCTCCGACAAAGCCACTAAAAAAAGCCCAATATCGACCATCTCCTTCGAGACGGTTAGATATATTTTCCATTTCTTGAATTGTACGTGGTCGCATATAGTCTACAACCATTCTTTCCATTGCCCCAAGTACTTCATGAAACTTGCGTCCTATTGTCTCTTGTCCATGTCCAAATCTTAAACCAAGATCATATTGCATGTCATTTTGCCCACAAAGAATAAGGAAGATTGCAACACTCTCATCAACGCATACACTATGAGTGTCTTGTAAGCCATACCTCCCTTTAAGTAGCTCACACAGACGTGTAAATCACTCTCGACTCATTCTCACCAGCCTTCGACATGAACCTTCATTCTCATCAATCTGATTTCGGATCATGCACCAGCCTTTACCCTTTTCTTGACTAATTGGTGTCTTGTAGAAAAATCTACGGTAATAGTTCTTCTAATAATATCAACTCAGTAAGCTTTTCATCAGAAAGATTTTCTATTCCAATCGAAAGTAATTCTGCAAGACGATGCTCCTGATAAAAATAACCAAAGCATACAAATAAATAAATAATTATGTAAAAAATGATAATATTTGTTGAAAGTTATACTAAATATGACAATTAATAGAATATTTTATTAAAAGAAAGGATTAAAAATTATAACAATATTAATAAAATCATTAAACTAGCTAAAAACCCAGAACTTAAACCTAATGAGTTAGTTCCGATAACCCCAAGTAAAGATGAAAAACTTGTCCCAGCAGGTCCTGATTCAAATGTTCCTTGTCCTTGCCCAAAATTTGGTGTAGTAGTAGTGGTAATTCCAGCCATTTTTGAATGCACTAGTGGGACATAAGTTGAAGTATTGGACGTCTCTCTTAAGTTGATGATTTGGCATGAATCACCATATCTATTAACACCACTTAGCCTCTCTAAAAACTTAATTTTATTTTCTTCACTTCTTAGTTTCACAAAGTCATCATGAATTTCCTCGTCTTTCATCAACAATCCACTTGCAGCCCACCAGGAGCTTCCCATCGGTTCCACATCTAATGTTTCTAGGAGAGCCAAAGCATCTCCAAAAGTTACTTTCTGGTGGTGTCGTGACCGTAAAACATCTAATAAGTTGTGCGAGACTCTTCCATACGCTAAAATCCACTTTGGATTTGTGTCTCGAAGTTGACTCTTCTTCTATTCGTACGCTTAGTAGATGTACTTTGAACACACGGAATTTACTTGTTTGCTCGAGGTGGGGAACGTTGTGCTTCTTCTCTAGTGAGAAATTCCTCATCTTAAGCTATGAGGCTAATCAATTCTGAAGGAATCTGAAGGAAGTCGGGTTCCACTATCTTCTGCAGTATCTCCCATTGTTATTTCATCATCACTAGCTTCATCTGCTTGTGTTTGTTGGATATGTTCGCCGAGCATGACTGGTGAATAACGTTAATCTTGATCCAAATCACGTTCTCCATAAATTGCATCGAGTAGATCTTTAAAAGAAAGAGGTTTGCTTTGCAACACTCGTATAAATTTTCCATTAGTTTTCCATCTTCCTACAATATATTTTTTTATAAAAAGCTTCATAGATATATTTAGTATATGTTTTACGAATATTTTGTGAAACTTACCGCAATTCTATCATCCCACCATGAACCAGGCATCTCAATTTCTTCTGTCGTGGGATTAACTCGAACACCAGTACATTTCCTTAACATATTGTAATGGTGACGTAGCCGGCGCATGTAGTCTAGTCTATTTCTCATCTTAGGCTCAAAAATAATCTTATCTCCGGTCATTTCATAGTATTTTTATTCTATTCTTTTCTTAGCTAGATTATCTGGCAATCTTATGGTGTAGTCTTTTGCTTTTAACTCAACATTCACAAGGTTGAGTAAAATCTCGGTTTTTCTTGGGATCCAATAGTTATACTAAATCATTATAAAAATATACATATGTTATATATAACTTTTAATATAAGAAATAAGAAAATCTATGTTACTAGACTTACTTTTTCTGCACGGTTTGGTGATTCATCGAGGGATTTGTCTTTGCTGTTAATCCGACCTCTGTTTCCGTCACGGTTTGTTGATGTTTCAGCGTGTGACTTATTCTTGCGATTTAGCCGACTTTTGTTGCATGGTTTATTATTTCCTTGCCTATTCATCATATTCATGTTGTAAAATAAATAAATACTAAAGCGTCAAGTTCTAAAAAAAGGTATAGAAAAAATAACTTCGCAAAAGTTCTCTCACGTATGTAATTTAAAGCTTTCAATATGTTAATAACAATAGTTACCATTTATTAATATGGCATACTCGTTTTTGGATAACGAGACTATTGATATTTGTATATATACTAGTCAATTTCAATGTGAACAAAAGAATCTCACTTGGGTTTACAATGATTCATCGATAAAAAAACAAACACTTAAGTTTTTTTTTAAACAGTATAACAATGATGAAAAGAGAGAGTACCTGCAATGGGAGAAGAACGTCTTGATTTGTTTCTGGATTCGTATGAGACTACGATAGTTTAAATAATGAATGACATTTTGAAGCACAAAGTTGTTGCTATTATTTTGTTTAATTATTAACAAATTGTATACCAGAATTTTTAACTTTCAGCATTTTAAATAACAAATTGTCTACCAGATTGCAATATATAAGTGATGTTGTTACTCAACTTAATTAAAAATGTTTTCTTAATTAATTTTATTATATTCCAACTCATTCATGTACTTTTTTCTCCTGAATGAATTATAACTACATTCCTTTCAATTCCATTTATTCCACATAATTTATTGGAATGATATTTATTTTGTATTCCATGTAAATGGTAACCTTTTTTGGAATTTAAAGGAATAGGCCATTCCATACAATTCCATTCCAAAAAAACAAATCTAGTTAGAGCCTATTTCTTATCTTTAATTATCGTGTGCATTGACGCATTGTCTGCCACACGCATATCTCCATCCATAGTCTCAAAGTCTCGTATTTTTTGAATTTTCAAATATTTATAAAACATGTATTATTAAACATGAAACATAACATACATCTGACAACAAAAGATATAGATACTATGACACAGTAAACTTATATCACATCGATCTTATATCACTCATTGATTCTCTTTAAATCAACCAGAAAGTTTGATACGTCGAGCTGAGTATCATCATTTAAACCATGAAAGGATCACTTCCTTTCTCTATCTCTTTTTGGGTTCTCTAGACAGATCGGCTAAGTGTTTTGGCGTTCGACAAACACGTACTCAATGAACTTTCATACCGCATCCATAGCAAACTTTTTCTGTTTACCTTTTATCATTCTGGCCCTTTTCATTACCATGGAAGTTTTTGTTATTTCTTTCATCATACGGACATAATCTTCTTCCTCATCCTCTTCCAAGACCATGATTTCGACCACATCTACGTCCTCTCCCTCTCCAATTATCATAATTGGATGATGCAACATTCGCTTCGGGGAATAGATTAGATCCGGTAGAACGAGCATGATGGCTTAAAGTCACGAGTTAATTATTCTGATCCGCTACAAGGAGGACTTGCATCAACTCCGAGTAACGAGTATACTCATTCGGCCAATATTGTTGTTGCAGGACTACATTCCCAGGATGGAACGTGGAGAGATTTTTTCGATCATATCATAATCACTTATTTTCTCTCCATATAACATCATCCTAGATGTAATTTCGAGCATCGCGAAATTATATTCACATACACTTTTGTAATCCTAGAACCGAGATGGATCCACCCGTGTTTAGCTTTCAATAAGATCACATATTTCTGGTGATCAAACCTCTCTTTTAATGATTGCCAGAGGTCCCCAGGATCCTCTTTCGTAATATTTTCGTTTTTTAAACCATCATGTATATGATGTCGTAAAAATATCATGGCTTTAGTTTTTTTTCTCATCAGACACCATTTTTGAACTATCGACGGTTTCCAAAAGCCCGTTTATTCTCAGGTGCATCTTTGCACCCATTGCCCAAGTCATATAGTTATTTCCCATAATATCAAGGGCATTTATTTTCAGCTTTGTCAAATTCGACATGATAATTGTATTTATAGATTAACATATTTTAAAATATAATAAAGATTGAATTTAAATATAAAAAGTAAATGCAAAAATTAAAAGCATAAACTTAAAAGCATAAAACTAATGCATAAATTTAAACAGCATAGATAAATTTGGAGGCTTAGGCTACTACATGATCTGATGACACATAGTCTTCCATATTAATCATTTTTTGTAAGGAGGCAAAGTCTTCCATATGGTTCGATGAGATAATGTATACCATTTTGACCATTTTTTAAGGTTCGAGGAGACATAGTCTTCCTTATTAACCTTTTTCTTTTATTCGAGGTCCGATGAGATAATGTATACCATTTTGACCATTTTTAAGGTTCGAGGAGACATAGTCTTCCTTATTAACCCTTTTCTTTTTATTCAAGGTCCGAGGAGACAAAGTTTACCATTTTGACTTTTTCTTTTTATTCACAGAGGCAAAGTCTACCACGTGGTTCTCTGATCGTGAAGGCATAGCCTATCTTAACAATCACTCGGGGAAGACAATGCATATCATCTCGAAAGATAAACGGAGAAGGCCTAGCCTCTCATTCTGAAACAATAATAAAATTAAAATTATTAAAATTATTATAACATAAATTAAATCTTACCTCACTAGTATAACTTTTTTTGGTGTAAGAATAGAGCTTCATGCTGATAATGCGTTGTGTAATATATAAGGTAAGAGTTTATTGTTGTATATATATATATATATATATTCTTCTTTGGTAATGTTTTGTATTTTGATACAGAATTATACGTGAAGAAGTAAAGATTGTTATTAATCTTGTTGTTCTACTCTTCTTCTTACAATTTTGTTTATAGAAGGGAATAGTCGGTTTTTGTCACTGACTCATTACAAAAAGACAAAACAAAATTTGGATAATCGCCAACGTAAATTATTATTGTTTTGAATACTTATCTTTATCAATACTGAACTATTGTGTTGATAATGATATATTTTTTTATTGGCATCATTTATGATGAGATAATTTCAGTTTATTGATGTTGTTAATGTTATTGTTTGTCTATATATTAAATTTTCTATGATGATAATAATATAAGAAATTGTGATTATTAACATATGATTGGAGATAATAAATGTCAACCCTTTGTGTTCTTTGAACCAAGATTCGTAGATGCATATATATCCAATTGGTGGATTCCATAGTCATTGACAAGGTCGACAGATTAGGAAAGTGAAGCCGTCATCTATGCACATCTTACAAAAGAGTTTAGAGATACTTTTAAAAGTTGATCTCGTTAGTAGATGTCCAATAGAGTTATGGTCTTCAATGATAGACGACCGCTTCTCGATCTTGGGGATCACATCTTAACATATGAAGCCACCCAAACTGGTCACCAGCAATGGTCATTGATCAGGAAATAGAGGGACATATTTTAAAACGGCTACACTATTATCAGCTTTATTTGCATCACTGTTGATTTCATTATCGACATTAACATCAAGTTCCATGTCAGCATATGCATCGCTTTCAATGTATTCTGAGGAGACGAGGATTCTACTTCCCAGAAAACTAGACAAAGCGTTTTGACATTGGACCAAACTCAAATTTTTTTAGTCAGACCAGGATTAAAATTTATTTAAGACAAATTAAAAGAGGTTAAGCGCCAAATTCATTTACTATATGAACCCCTTCTTTCTAATTCATGGAAAATGAATTTGTCTCTCACAATGAACTGAAAGACTTATTGTTAGAAATATATTATGTCCCTCCGACAAAAATGTTTTATAAATGAATGAACTCGACTTAATAGCAAAGGAAAAGGCAATTGAAAAAAACTAATTAGGCATAAGCAAAGAAAATACCTATCCGACTTTCAACTAGAGAAGAAGTCACTCAAGGAAATAGGTTTTATGGATTCATCTCATTAAATCTGTTCTCGACGAATACATCGTCTTTTAGTTGATTTCATTGCTATTCTCCTTGTAATCAATCCCATATCTTCTATTAGACGTCTTTGAAATAATTCACCATTGATTTCTTGTTTTAGTCTCGAACACGCCAAATTTTGATTCAATAACATCTTTATAGACCTTTTTATAAATATTTTCAAGTAACATAAATGAATATTTATCTAAACATGGTACATACAAATAAAATAGAGAAATAGCCTAAGATAAACTTAAAAAAAGTTTTTATCCAAAAATAGTACATTAGGAAAAAATGATCAAAATAGACTTTTCTTAAATGTGTAAATATACATTTATATCCTTTGAGTTAACTAATGTAAACTTAGGTTTTAGAGTTATAGGTTGGAGTTTAGGAGGCAAGACTTAAAATTGAAAAAAAATTATTAAAATTTTCAAAATGAAAAGGTTTATTTTTAAATTTTTAATGAATGTTTATTTTCCTATATTTCGTATTCTTATAACATATTTTTTTCGGAACACTCATATTCTTATAACATACTTAATTTTTTATTAAGGGAATCATTTTTCATAAAATTTCTATATTTATCATAAACAAAAGTGTAATTTACGTTTTCTTTATAAATATGAAAATCTGTCATTTCCGCTAAATAATGTTTATCTAACTCAAAATTTGTGGGGACACTTTGTGGTTTGATTCGAAGGTCTGTTTCGCCAGCCTGATAATTCTAAAGCCAGTGAGATCTGAATCGCAAAAAATTGGGTCTGATCGCTCGTGAATTCTCCAGAGCAAAATGGTTACCGCTCAATTTTATCTCTTCTCCATTTTGTTGATCCATCTCCCTGTCTCAATTTCACTTTGTCTGTTTGTTTGCAGATCCGATTCATATTATTGCAGAACAGACAAGGGAAGACTCGTCTCGCCAAGTACTATGTCCCTCTCGAAGAATCCGAGAAACACAAAGTCGAATACGAGGTCTCTCTCTCTTTCTTTATCCTCCTCTCCATTGGCTCCTCTTCCTGATTCTTAATCTTCTCCTCAGGTTCATAGGTTAGTGGTGAACCGCGACTCTAAGTTCACCAATTTCGTTGAGGTTTGTCCTTTCATTTCTTGGATAGAAGCTAACCATTGCTTTCAAGTTTCTTGTTCTATGTCATGATCGATACTATGAAGACAATACCATGTTTCAGTTTAGGACACACAAGGTGATTTACAGGCGTTATGCTGGACTGTTTTTCTCGGTGTGCGTGGACATAACCGACAATGAGTTGGCTTACCTTGAGTGCATCCATTTGTTTGTGGAGATTTTGGATCATTTCTTCAGCAATGTCTGTGAGCTTGATTTGGTCTTCAACTTCCACAAGGTCTTGCTCTTACCCTCCTTCTTCTCTATACAGTTTCTCTAACCGCTAAGTTTCGAATAACTGGGCTCTTGTTTTGTCTTTTTGCTGCTTACAAGTTTTGAACTCATGTGTAAGGGCTTTCTAGAAACAAAAGCCTGTTTCATTCTCTTCTAATCTTGATCCTTTAGATAAAAATATATGTATGCAAGCATTGAGTTGACTTCCCCATTTTGTGACTATATATGTTGATTTTAACAGGTCTACTTGATACTTGATGAATTCATTCTTGCTGGAGAGCTTCAAGAAACAAGCAAAAGGGTAAATGAGATTTTTTTTTTTTTTTTCAAGCTTTTCTCTTTCCACGACAATGTATCAGACATGCTCTCCCTCTTATACGCTAACTTTTTAACTTGCAGGCGATCATTGAGAGGATGTCAGAACTGGAGAAGCTAGAGTGATGATCGACTCTCAAGAAGCTAGAGTGTTTGCTTAAGATGTTCTTTGTCATTCTTTTCCTTGGTGTGTCGAGAGATTTGATATGGCTTTGTTGAGTTGAAGACAAAAATGGTTGTTAAGATTTGTAAAAGGATATAAAATGATTCTGTTGAGATCACCATCCAAACTTTTGTTTATCTGTGAGTTTTTCTTTCAACTAGTGATCAGGTCTTTGGTATGAACATATGCTATCTGAGAAGGTGCTAGACCAAACATGATAACTTTGCTAGCTCCTGAATCAATCAATGACACACTAACAAAGTAGATAACCAGGGTTTCATCAGTCATGCATCTAATTCCCAAGATTTAATTCCATGCATCTAACTCCATTGTTCGGTTTGAGCGTTTTTCATATGGTTGTGTTCTCACAGTTTGGCTGAAGTTCCAAGAGCCAACTCAAAGAGCATTCTATGGATATGCTCTTTACAAGCAATGCAATCACTAACATTCAGTAAACAAAACTGTTCCACAAACAGCTAACATCCATGGGAAAAGAAAGACAGCAAGTGATAAATGAAACCAAGGTTTTTAAATGGAAGTCAAATCATATCTTTGTCTTCTTGGGCTTCACAGGACATTTGACAGCATCATCCTCATCTCCTTCATCAGACAAGCTTTCGTCGGGAACATGATCTGGAACATTATGCTTTGTAATAAACTCCTTGAGTATCTTCATACTTTCTTCTTTCATTGAAACCAATTGGTCTAAGACAGTTTCACCTTGGATTGCGTCAACCGAGTAGCTCTCTGTTCCAAGTTTGAATGAGACTTTAACCAGATTCTTCCCAGGTACTACTGAGTCGTGAGTCTCAATCTCCATATCCAAGTCTGAAGTTTTGGAAATTTCAGCGTTTGTAAGAATAAATCATAAGAGCAGAAGCCTAACGAATTTAGATGAATTTACCTAAAACTCAATCCCGCTGAAAGAAGAATGCCAAAGGAAGAAGATGAAGGCGACGATTATGAGCGATTACAAAATTAGGGTGAACAAATATTAACTGGATCAAAATCTGAAACACTCTCTTCGCCTAAGATGCCCATTCACCAAAAA
>CAJHQP010005028.1:0-49524 GCA_905132765.1 Moricandia arvensis | reverse complement strand
CAAAAAACTATAAATAAAACGAAAAAAAAAGAAAAGGAAAGGGGATTATTTCCAACCAAATTGGAAAAACCCTTTTTTTCAGACAATTATTTCCAAAAAAAAAAAAAATCCAAATCAGTGGAAAAGAAGAGAGAAACGGAGAGGGGGAAGAAGAGAAGAGAGAAACCTCATCATTATACCCCCAAATGAAAACCCGATTCGATTTTTTGTTTTGTAATGGTGCGTTTCAGATTCCCGATCTGTGGTTAAACGTTTTTCAGAAATATACTGACTCGTTCAGTTTTCTCCAGACCTAATGTCTTTCCGATTAACCGAAGATTAACGAAACACAGCCTCTTCGTGCTTCTAACCCGATCACAGAGAGTCGAAAGGCCTATTTAAGAAAGAGAACGAAAGTAGAGGAAGATATATTTCTAAAGTAGAGAGATAGAGGAGAATAAGAAACGGGAGGCTCTGCTTTAACAGTGAGGAAGGAGGAGGAGGAGGAGGAGGAGGAGGAGAAAGGAGAGGAAGAAGGTAATGGGTGCGTTATTGTCTCAAATACTTATTTTATTCTATTTTAATCTTTCTATCGAGTCCTTCAACTTTCTGTAGACTTTCAATTCATACCCCAAGTTCCTTCTCTTCACACAAACAGTCTATGCACTCAATCTTGGGGTTCACCAAATTTTTTTTAATATATTTTTGTGGGACCATGAACAGTTATGAACCTGAAATTGTTGTTTTCTGCATTAGTGAAACCCGTAGAAGGAGTTCATAGGAATAAAATAATATTATAAATTTTAATTTTTTTTAAATTATTAAGAATACATGAAACAAATATTAAAATATATTATAAAATTTATGAAAACATTTCATTCAATACATTAAGAGTAGATTACATAAATCGAGAAATTGAAAAACATAGAAAGATTATTCATCGTCATGACCAAACTTTTGCCATATGTTTTCCACTAAATCAGCTTTCAAACGATCATGCTTCTCTAAATCTCGAACTTCTCTGCGCATGGCTAACATATCAGCGTCGACATTAACACTATCTCTGCTTCTTCACTTGCGAACTTCTGCTAGACTGTCCTGACTCAAACTCAGATGTATTAATTTGAGTGTATCCGTGGTCGTTCGTCCTCTACTATCATATTGTGCAATATGACACAAGTTGTTCATATACTTTTCTATCTTTTCCTTGTCCCATTGTAGAGTTGGGTTTTAACAATTGCAAACCTCGATTGCAATACTCCAAAAGTCCGTTCGACATCTTTTTTGGCGGATTCTTGCATTTCTGCAAATTCTCTGCTTTAGGACCTTGAGGAAGTGGGATGGATTGGATAAATGTTGCCCAATTTGGATAAATGCCGTCAGTAAGATAGTAGGCCATACGTTAAGTGTGGTTGTTGACCTTGAACTTGACTTTAGGTGCTCGACCATGTATGATGTCATCAAAAACTGGGTGACCGATCAAGAACATTGATATCGTTGAGGGTACCTGGTAAGCCGAAAAATGTGTGCCATATCCAAAGATCTTGTGATGCCACGACCTCTAAGACAATTGTCGGCTTTCCTGAACCACGTGTGAACTGACCTTTTCAAGCCGTTGGGCAGTTTTTCCACTCCCAGTGCATACAGTCTATGATGCCTATCATCCCCGGAAACCCCCGTACCTCTCCAATATCGGAGTAATCGTTGAAGATCCTCGGCTGTAGGTCTTCGTAGATACTCATCTCCAAAAAATTGTATTATTGCATCACTGAATTTTGCCAAACATAAACGTGCTGTAGTGTCACCGATTCGGAGATATTCATCATATGAATCTTCTGATTGACCATATGCCAGCATACGTATAGCTGCCGTACACTTTTGAAGTGCAGATAGGCCGTTCCTTCCGCAAGCATTTCGTCTTTGCTGAAAGTATGGAACTTCATTACTTATACGTTCGACAATGCGAAGGAACAATGGTTTGTTCATTCGAAATCGCCTCCTAAACATTTCCGATGTGTATGTAGGATTATCCTTGAAATAATCGGTCCACAAGCTGATTGTGTCCTTGTTCCCGATCTCTTCGATATAAGCCCGTCTTTTGGACTTTTTGGGGTGAGCATGAATCACTGAGTCGGTGTAATTATCAACTACTTGGTCGACCATATCTTTTAAAGCTTCATCAACTTCATCAACTTCATAACTTGATGAGGAAGACATTGTTGATTTTTTCTTCCTACATGACAAATAAGGATTTGTAATATTTATTATTATCATCTTTTTTTACATTATTGTATCATATATTTGCATAAGCTATATTTTTTTCATAACTCTACATTATTGTACATTATATCATCTTTTATTATTATCATTTTGTATACATTATTGTATCATATATTTGCATAAGTTATATTTTTTAATAATTCTACTTTATTTTTCTACATTATAGCATATTTTAATTTCACATAAGAGCATATTTTAATTTGACATTAGAGCATATTTTATTTTTCTATCATATTTTAATTTCACATTAGAGCATATTTTAATTTGACATTACATCATATATTTGCATAAGCCTTACCTTGTGCTTGGGTTGTTGCTGGGTAGTTTGTACTTGTTTGGTGAATGTAGTGACAAGGTTTAGAGAAGAGAGAAGGGAGAAATTTCACATTATATAGAAGCAAGACAATAGACAGTTTATATAGCCATTTTACAACATCCGTGAATCAAGAGGGAGTTTTTGTTTAGTACATCCGTGACCCAAGTACAGTCAGAACAAAAGCAAAATACATATATGGTACATAGAAACAAAATCAGTGATGAGATGTGGAGAGAAACAAAATCCTACACTCACATCAACTCCTACTGCCGTGCCGGGAACATACAAAAACCTGCAACCCGTGACCTGCAACACACTGCCCCTTTCAACCCGTGACCTGCAAAGCAAAAGAGAAGAGAATAAAGCATGACAATATACAATACAATGGTACAAGTCAAAGAAAATATAACAACCTATAACACATACCAAATCAAAGCATTTCAGTGATAAGCTTATTCTTAAGAGCAACTTCATGATCAGATAGTGTTTCAATTTTTTTGGATAAGAGACAATCTAGGATTTTTTTATTGGAAAGGTGTTTTGCGGAGTTAGGATGCTCTGTATATGATCAAAAGCTGCCTCGTTGGGCTTCTTCCGTTTGGCAGCTTTGCTGGCCTTGACACCCGGAGGCCTAACCTCTTCCTCCTCAGGCACCACCTCTGAACCACTTTCCTTCCTTTTCAACTTCGGCTGAGAGTGTGATCTCCATTTCTGATCGAACCTAAGTTCCCTCCAGCAATGTTCAAGACCGAACTTGACATTATAGTCATTGAAGAAGATGTCATGAGCAAGCTTCATGACATCATTCTCTGATTGCCCACTTGTCTGCTCCTTCAACGCTTGTTCATGGCATCCCACAAATCTGCAGACCTCTGAATTCACCCTTCCCCACCTCTGCTTACATTGACTCAACTCTCTTGGAATGGAGCCAACGAGCACATGACTCGAATTGAAATACTCCTCTATCCTCTTCCAAAACGATCCTAGCTTTTGTTCATTGCTCACTATTGGATCCTTGCTGGTGTTCAACCAAGCACTGATCAAGACAATGTCTTCTTTGGTTGACCACTTTCTCCTTTCCGCAGGTTTAACTAACCCGGGAGAGCTAACAGGAGCCTCAGCAGAAGTCTAGGTCTATTGGACTGCTCTGCGAAGCTAACAAGTTAACAAACCCGTGAGAGGAGGAGGAGAAAGGGTCCATCGTGTGATTTTGGTTTGGTGTTTAGAGGTTTGTGTGATTTGGTTTGGTGTTAGAGGTTTCTGTGATTTTAAGGTTTAAACAAATCCTATGTTTTAAACTACTTTCGCATTGCTTTATTACACAACAATTACTAGAGTTAATTACCCAACAACTAAACTTAATTACACAACAACTTATTCACAGTACCATTCATTACACATCAATCACTTGACCTAATTCAATTCACATCAAGTAGGACTGGTAATCTACCTAGTTCAGTTCATTTAAGCTCTACTCAACCTAATTAAATTATACTTCACCACTACCTACGAAGTAACCAACACACATTGTTCATTTAAAGCTCTACTCCACCTAATTGAATTATGTCTTCCACTTCAGTTCAGATTGAGTGTTTACCTTTGCTAGTTAGTCGAAGCAGAGCTTCTCCAGGACCGATACTTGCACCGTCAGGTTGTAAACCTCCCAAGTTAGGCGATCAACCTGCAGAGTCAGCCCTTTTGCCTGGGCCTGAACTTGGAAACAATAATTAAAAACAGTTAGTCAGATAAAACTAAGTAATTAAAATTATTTTATATAAACATGAGACGATATACAATCAATTTTACTCACCTCCAGAGTCTCAATCTCGTGTTGAGAATCGGCACCCATTTCATCACCTCCTCAGCCTCGTCCAGACGCTTAGTCAAGCATTCGATATGCTCCTGGACACCTATCACCCAAGGCTGACGGTACTGAAACCCATCAGCCTTGTTTACAACAAAACAAATGTCAGTAGCTGTTTTTAGAAGAAATATATTGAAAGTTAAAAGCAGAAGACACTGAAAGACCCATTACCTCGTAGTTGGCGCACGTGAAGAACCTCTTCCCAGGAAGAGTGTCGTACTCCTCCTTGCGTCGAACCTCGTTGATGATTCTCCCACCACAGGCACACTTTCTCGGAATCCCGTTTTCTGAATCGCATGTGTATGTAGCATGTTGATATAGTCCTTTTGCCTCTTTGAGTTTCTTATCTCTTCTGCGGGATCCATCTGTGAAAGAAAACGAAATGATTAGAACATAATGACAATACAATACAACAATGAAAATCGAAACACCGAATCAATTAAAAACCCTAACTACAAACCCCTCTATCGATTTGAAATCTAAAGACGATCATGCCGATTTAAATCAATTAATGTAAACCCAGATATCGATTTACACCCGGAACCCAAAAACCCCAAAATTGATTTGAAATCTGAGAAATCGATTTCGAGCATTATCGAGAAAATCAAACCGTCAATCTACTCTATGCTCACCTGAGGTCGTGGAGAAGACACTCTGTCGTCGATTAGAACGAAAAGACCTCGGAGACTCGGCGTCGCTCGTAATCGCCTCTCACACACAAACCCTAGATTTTTTTTCGACAAGAGAAAATGAGGACAGACACGGGGAAACCCTACTTTCCTCCCCCTCTACGCGGTTTCTTTGGTCCATTTACCACTTGACGCGTGGCTAAAACCGCTTGCTAACGGATCAAGCGTAAGGCTCTGTTCGTCAAAAAAACCCATTTTAAATTTCGATTTAATCATGCGGGCCTTAGAACTCGAGCCCGTGAACCGCGTAAAATACGCTGATGCGCATGGCCTTAGATAGTCTCTCTTTCGCAGCCAGGCACGTGATCATAAACGTCTCCGTACCAATTTCACAATTCGGCAATTCTCATCGTCACAGCTTTGCAATAACGTCGAATAACCCAGTTAAACTGAAATTCTTGTTGTAAGATTCGACCTAAGTGTAGAAATCGTAACTACAAAACCGATATGTTTAAATCAAAATTTGTTAGTTAACCGAACCAAACCAAACTAAACCAGTATTTTATCAAATTTCCAAAAGTTTCCAGGCGGAAAGGAAAAAGATGCTTCGACTGTTGTGTCTCTACTCGGTTTATTCAAATCAATATGATGGATCCAAACCGAAGCGGGTATTGTTTAACTGAACCAAATTGTTAAGACCCGTAATAATTTGGTACTTCACGGTACACGCCAAAGGAAACTATTGGACTTGTTCAAAATCGACTGATAAAATTTGAATAAACATTAGCATCATCACTCCACCTAATTTCTGGATTTGGATATTTTTGGTTTTTCAAATATAAATAATTCAATGGGCAAATCTCTCAAATAGCCCCTTTTAAAGTTTTTGTCACAAAATAGACCTTGAAAGAAAAATGACCAAAATAGACCTTTTTTATTTTGAAAATTTTAATATTTTTAAATTTTTTTAATTTTTAAATCTCAACTCCAAACCCGCCACCCCATAACTCTAAACCCTAAGTTTAGATTAGTTAACCCAAATGTATAAATATATATTACATCATTTAATAAAGTCTATTTTAGTCATTTTTCTCTTTGGGTGCTATTTTTGGGACAAAAACTTTTTTGTTCTATTTTGGTCATTATCTCTAATTCAAATGTTGGAAAAAGTGCAAAATACTGCAAATTTCATTTAGATACAATTTACCAATTTAATGATTGAATGAATATAACATTTTCTTCTAAAGTAATAATATACATTTTTTACACTTTTGTTTAAATAATAGAAATTTTGGGTATTGTATTGCATGTACTGATGTACATCTCATAGAGAGATATATACCATGTTAAATTTATTTTAACAAATTGAATTCTCTTTCAAGCATAAATAAATGTTGAATTAATTGGAAAATACTAAATAACACCTACAAATATGATCAGTAACCTTTGAACAAAACTACTACAAGAAGTAGTTTGAGATCTGAGATTACAAATTTTATGCCACAATTTTGCATTTTAATGGATCAAAAAACATGTGATCAAACTCATTAATTATGCATATTAACACACAATTATGTTGATAAAATTTCGTATTTGATGTAGGATATATATATATTTGTTGATGATGTAGGATATATAATCTCACATCTTTCACAATTGTTTGAACTTCTTTAAAGTTCTGCATGAATGAACATATGATGTCACGAATATATAATCTTAACCCTTCCCCCCATTCTCAACCTTTATATTAACTCATATCACCACCAACCTTGACTAAATTTCTAAAAAAACTCTGTAGCCAAATTACACATACACCCTAACAAAAAATATTTAACTCATATGTTTATATAAACTCATACTGGATTTAGAAAGTATTGGGTTCTTTAGCTTGAGAAATCATCTGGACAACTTCTCTCATGGTCGGTCTCTCAACACTATGTTCTTGAACACATAGCATTGCCACAAAGAACAGCTCCATGGCTTCTCCCAATGGCACATTGCTCAATCTCTGGTCAATGATCTTTACCACACTTTGTCTGTTACAGTTTGTCTGAATCTTTGACCAATGCACAATGTCTATCCCTTCTTCTCCAAATTTATCTACTGGTTTTCGACCCGTTATTAGCTCCAATAGCACCACTCCAAAGCTGTATACATCGCTCTTCTCGTCTATTCTCAGTGAATATGCATATTCTGCATTGGAAGAAATATGATAAAATAGGTTCAATCAACTGTACATGAGTTTTAGGTAGGAATGAGCACTTGAATCTAATCAATTAAACAAAACCAAACCAAATAAAATGGACTAATCTATTTAACACTCTGAAAGTCTGGTCAAATCATATAGGATTAAGCTAAACATGACCTAAAGAAATCTGACTAAGAGAATAATTGTTTTAAGAAAATATCTACTACGGTTTTAGCAGATTTTATACTCCCTCTGTTTCGAAATAATACATGTTTTAGGTTTTTCGCATTTTTTAATAAAATACATTAAAACTTAATTAATAATGCATAGTTTTTTGTAATTTTATATTTCTTATATTTCTAAACCAATAAGACTTCAAAAATGCAATTAATATTTTTAAAATCACAATTTTTCATTATTAGTTGACAAAAATTGCATTAAACATATAAAAAATGTATCATTTTGAAACAATTTTTTTCTAGAATATATATCTTTTTGTAACCGAGGGAGTATTTGCTATGCAAATTATGAATTTTTGACTAACCATGCCATACAAAATAGGTTTTGGTTATAGTTCGGTTAGTAAATTAAACCAAAACATCAATAAACAAACGGTAACCTAAATTCCCAGCCATTTAGTATTACGTGTAACGCAAGAAACAAGTACTGGGAATCAGATATGTACCTGGAGCGATGTATCCATACGAGCCAACTACCGATGACATACACTGAGAAGCTCCATCGTCTTGCATCATAAACTTAGCAAGCCCAAAATCAGCTACATGAGCTTCAAAGTCAGGACCCAACAATATGTTGTTGATTTCACATCCCTATGGATATAAGCGGCGAACAATCATGGTGAAGATAACACAAACCCTTAGCCGCTTCCAACGCTATCTGCAACCGCGTTTCCCATTTCAAAAACACTCCAGCTTTCCCGTGCAACGCTTCTCCGAGACTACCATTAGGCATGTACTCGTATACAAGGAGATTAACGTCTTTGTTTGAACAAAAAGCTAGTAATCTCACAATGTTCCTGTGTCTGATTCTACCTAATGTCTGAATCTCTGCGGATAAACCGTTGTCGTGAGATGAACCTTTGCTTATGGTTAAGAGCTTCTTGACCGCAACTTCTTCACCGTTTGGCATTAAGCCTTTGTAGACAATCCCTGCACCGCCTTTACCGATTACATTGTTCTCTTTGACGCATTCTACAATGTGTTCGCTTCTGAATCCGAGCTTCTGAAACCCTATTAGCTTCCATAGATTCGAGGTACTCCTTCTCATTCTCCTATTCTTGACCACAGCTAAAATTAAGAACACCAATAAGAACCCTAGCAGGCCTAACCCGAATAACAACTTGAACTTCGCGGAGATTTCTCCATTGGAATTAGCTTTTTTCTGGTTAAGAAGTTGAGACTGAGATTGGTTTTGTGAACCGTTGCAAGGGTTGGATGAGTATCCGCAGAGAAAAGGGTTTCGAGGAATGACGTGTTGTTGAAGTAAACGAATTGCCCTAAAGTTGGTACTGAACCGGAGAAGTTGTTGTGTGAGAAATCTGCTGATGTTAAGCTCTTCATGGATCCGAGTTCAACGGGGAGGCTCTGGTTTAATGAATTCCAAGAAACATTTAGATAGTTTAGAATCCGAATCCGCGATATCTGAACCGGAATCTGACCTGAGATCTTGTTATGACTCAAATCCAAGTAGGTCAATGACTGACAACCACCAAACTCTGGAGGTAACTTGCCTGACAAGTTATTTCTGCTCATGTCAATCTTGAGAAGATTTTTCAAACTTCCAATCTCACCTGGGATCTGTCCCGTGAATCGGTTTGAGCCAAGAAGAAGAATCTGAAGGCTTTTGAGGTTCCTGATTGAACTAGGGATCGGTCCGGATAACTTATTGTTGGACAGATTGATCTGAGTGAGGCTTGACAACCCTCCACTTCCCACCTGTTTTTGTGGGATTTGTCCGGTCAAGAAGTTGTTTTGGAGCTCGAGAAGCGATACATTTGGCAAGTAAATCAAACCCTTTGGCAGTTTACCTGTCAGAAAGTTCTGACCTAGACGGAATCTCCAAAGCGGCTCGCATTGGCCAAGATCTTCAGGGAGTGGACCAAACAAGAAGTTGTTGAAGAGAATGAGAATCTGAAGTTTCCTTCCGAAACAGAGTGTTTCAGGGATCAAACCTGTGAGTTTATTACTAGACAAATCAATCTCTACTAACTTCCCGTTTGATCCGAGCTTCTCAGGAATCTTTCCAGTGAAGTTGTTGTGCCAAAGCTTGAGAATCTGAAGATCAGGAAGCTGAGATACAAACTCAGGAATCTCGCCGTGTAATCTGTTGAAGAAGAGGTTAAACAACTGAAGCTTTTGAAGTCCAGATAGCTCTAGAGGGATCTCTCCTTCTAGAAAGTTGTTGGAGAGATCTAAAGTCTTGAGGCTTGTCATGTTCCCTAACTCTTAGGAACAGAACCTGTTAGCTCATTGGTCTGAAGAAACAGAATCTCCAAGTTCTTGAGATTCCCTAACTCTCCAGGAATTGATCCTTTCAAGCTGCAGTTAGCTAAATCCAAGTGAACAAGATTGATCAATCTCCCCAAATCCGATGGTATACCGCCGTGGAAGTCGTTGTAGTAACCTAAGTATAGCTTTTCAAGAGTCGTGATGTTCCCTAACTCGTTAGGGATTCTCCCACTTAGGTCATTTCCAGATAAAGAAAGATACTTGAGACGCAAGAAACCTCCGTAGATTCTAGGGATCTCACCGTTAAAGTAGTTTCCTCCGAGATCTAAGTACTCTAGCCGAGTGGGTTTGGTTAGAGACAGAGGAAGTGATCCGTTGAAGTTGTTGTTGTAAGCGTCAAGGGTCACCAGCTGAGTCATCTGACCGAACTCAAGTGGCGCAAGCTCTCCTTCAAAGGCGTTGATTGAGATGTTTAAGACCTCAAGGTTTGAGAGCTTGTGGATCTCTCTAGGAACCTTGCCGGAGAAACTGTTTGAAGCAACGGAGAGAAACAGGAGAGACCGAAGACGGGAGACTTCTGGCGAGAGAGTGCCGGAGATGTTGAGATTAGAGATGTCAAGACGAGTAATGGACTGATTCAAGTTGTCACAAGAAACACCGGTCCAAGAACATAGTGAACTGAAATTTGGAAGGTTCCATGAATCAAGAGAAGGGTCATAGGAATCAAAGCTTTGCTTTAGAGAGACAAGGACTTTGGCTTGTCTAAAAAGTGAGAGGTTAAGAGATGAAGTAGAAGAAGAAGAGAGGAGAGGAGAGATTGAAGACAAGACTAGGAAGAAAGTGAAAATCCTGTCTGCCATTGTGACATAAGAGATGTTCAGAGAAGTGAAAGGGAAGAAGGGTCTTCCAAGATATTGCAAAACCTTAGAGAAATCGATCAAAGGAGATCATAATCATTAGACATCATGATGTTCTTACTGTTTTAAAAGTTTTTGGGGTCTCACTATGTTCTGGAGTTGCTGCTTATAGTGAGTGGCTTAATAAGTGAAGAGGGGGAGTACTCATAATTTCAAGCCTTCCATTTTTTTTGAATATATTAAAATGTGAAAATCATAATTGTAAAATTTAAAAGAAAAGTGATAAAGAAGTTGTAGTATCCCATGCATTCTTGGTCTTTTGGATTGAACTTTTATTTTTATTATTATTTTTGCTTTTGATAAAAGCAAAAGCAATATATATACTTTCACAAAAGATGAGAACACACATCATTGCTTTTGCTTTAATGGAGAAAATTATTTAAAAAAATTAAAATTAGTGCTTCTTGCCTTCTTTTTATCTTTTGTTTTTATTGCTTTTTCTTTTATCTCCCAATTATTTGAATTAGGTTTCATATATATATATATATATATATATAGTCATACTCACATAGTCCACTATGTTTCAACGGAAGATTTTTTTTGTTTAGAACTTGACTGGATGAGATCATGAAGTTTTGAGTTAAAGAACCAAAAATAGAAATAAAAATCTGACCTTAGTCCGAAGTCAAATTGCTATCTAATAAAAGTTGATTTTGGTATAAAGTAATATATTAATCGAAGATAATGGAATTTTATTTTAGAATCTACTTTTTACGTGGTTAACATGTCCAAACATTCCAATAAAGGCGAAAAATCTTCTTATATCTGTTTCTTAATTTATTTATCATAAAACCACTTCTACGTTACCAATAAAAAACAATGATAGTGATTTCCATTAACACAGAAATATCACATGTTGCTAATCAAATAGTATTTTCAAGTAAATTATATCTGTCTTATCATTTTGGTCGAACGCATTAATCAAATTTTGCTTTAGTTCGGGTGGGATTCACCTGCTAACTACCTAACTATAATCTTTTAAGCAAATTGATAAGAATATCATAAGTTAAGTATATTTTTTCTCAATCAAATAAATATTAACGTTTGAGTTTACAATTTAGTGATAACATTTAGGGTTTTAGTGTTAAAGAGTTGGAGTTGAATTTTAAATATTTTTAAATATTTATAAAAAATAGCTTAGTTTATTTACATCATCAATTTAGTATTTTTTAAAATAATTATTCATTAATGATAAATTAGAAAATAATATCATAAGTAGAACTGGATTTTTTTTCTATAATTAACATATATTGTGAAATAAACATCGTGCCTTTATGCTATTCCAATATTTTTATGTTCCATTAACAAAAAATCAAAATCTAATTCATCAGAGTTAAGAGGCCATGCAATGTCTTTGTCCAACTACTAAACTAGTACAAACCAAAGTGACTAGAATCTTTGGTAATTGTGCTGCTCTTTTTGTTTTATGTTGTTTTAGAAGAAATTAATAACCTCTCTGTCAAGGATTCTGTTTCTGTACCCAATGTTTCAACAGCCAAATCTCCTCGAAATGTTCACACCAAGAACCTGCAAAAAGATATAGGTACATGCAATTATTATGAAATTATTTCATAAACTCCCCTTTACGATTATTTTTCCCCTTTCTAAAAATTATATTTCTGTTTTTCTTTGAAAAATACCCATCAGATTATTAGATAATCTGCAGCATTAACATGGTATAATCTCTAAAGATAAACTATTTATATGTAAAATAAAATTATTATACAATGGCTCGTTCATTTTGCGGGGTAGAGGATCTTATTTGAATAGTACATTCACTATATTTTTTACCATCATTGACAACTTCGGAAAAATTAAATAGCAAAATAATGGTCTTTTTAGACTGGGTGATTGTGGTCGAGTGGTAAGGAGACGGGACTGGGACGCCAACACGTTTCAGGTTCGATACACCTGCTGCGCGAAACTAAGTCACAATTATCCTGGTCACCTTACACGGATATGGGCCCATGCTTTAGGGCCCATTTGAATACCCGGAGAGAAGGTCTATCCGTGGGCTGCACCTCCCCTTGGGGATTAGTCTGGGCCTCTCCATGGGCCTGGGATACCCCCAGGTTAATCAAAAATAAAAATAAAAAAAAATAATGGTCTTTTCATAAGATTTATGGATTAGTCTGAGTTTCAAATATATATTGTTTCGGTTGTCAATAAAACATAATTTTAGTTATACCGCAAATTTGATATCACTTTACAAATTTACGTTAATGAATAACTATTTCAAAATATATATTAAATTTATGATGAAAATAGACTTAATTAATTTTTTTAAATATTTATAAAAAAAATTAGAAATTCAACCACATTTCTTTAACACTAAACCTTATGTAATAATCACTAATTGTAAACTCAAATGTTAATATAATTTTATTGAGTGTATTTTTGAAAAAATAGTAATTAACTTGTAGCATTCTTAACAATTTCTCATAAAACATGTGAAATGAATATTATTTATAAATTAATTAAGATAGTGAAAATTCTTGGTTAATATAAAAAAAAAATCTTGGTTGGTGTCACTCTTCTGTAAATAAATGGAAAGAATAGTTTATCAAAAAAGCATGCACATATCTCATCCAATTAACTGTTCCAGCGATCTATATATCTTCTCAACTAAGAGCAAAGAGAATTCTTCTACGAGTGAGAGTATATTATAATGCTATTTGACCTAACAAAATAAGTTGAAGGCAATAAATTTTATACTCATAAGGTGAAATATGAAGAAACTATATAGAACACTAAAATAAGGGATTGAATTTCGAAAATACTTGGCGTGGAAAGGTGTGATAAAGAAAATCAAATTAATTTATTTATTTATTAGTGAAAATCTAAAGCGAATCTGCCTTCTTTTGATATTTCATGGTGTAAATGTCTCAAATAATCAATTTTGAAATTTTTGTAACAAAAAAGACTTTGAGAGAAAAAATAATCAAAATAGATTTTTTTATTTTTAATTTTTTTTTTAAATTTTAAACCTCAACTCCAAAACCCCCACCCCATAACTCTAAACCCTAAATTTAAAATAGTTAACCCAAATGTATAAATATATATTTACATCCTTTAATAAAATCTATTTAGGTCATTTTTCTCTTTGAGTGTTATTTTTAGGACAAAAAATTTTTAGGTCTATTTTGGTCTTTATCTCTGTTTCATTGGCTCTTTTTAGTTTATTCGATTTTATTTACGGTTTTAGATTATTAAGATGCCTAAAATTTAAGAAGAACAAAGAGTAGGGTTGGACTTATTATGGGAGATTCGAATCCGATCCGAAATCCGATCCGAAATCCGCTCCAAAAATAAGATAATTCGGGTGTTTATATCCGAATCCGGATAGTAAATCTTGGATCCGTCTAAACCGGATCCTGATATCTTAATTTTAAATTAGGATATCCGGACAGGAATCCGTTTTTTAGATATATCATTTTTATTTTGTTAATAATTATATTTGATATATTAATATTTATACATAAATAATTATATAATATTATTTTTTAATTTTAATAATATTATCTATCATACATAAATTAATAAATTTTATATAAATATTTAATTTATGTATTATTTTAAAAATTTGTACTTTTAAAAAATATATTTTTTTCTTATTTTTGAGGATCGAGATGTAAATCTGGATATCTGCGGGTATTACAATATCTAAACGGAATCCGAAGTCCGAATATTAAAAAAACACGAATCTAGATTCAAATATCAAAATTACGGATTCGACAAATCCAAATACTTTAAATTTTCTAGTTATCTAGATCGGTCGTACCCTTTACAAGTTAAGAGGAGGCCGGCCCATTCGCATGAACTTTGCTAGGCTAAAGTAAAAAAGGACAGCTGACTATTAATTTTAAGAATGCTACTTTTTTGTAAAATAAACGTCTCAATCTTTTACTTTTAATTTCTTCGACCATATGAAATTTTTTAGAATGATCAACTAAGAGACAATTAGTAATTGTTCATATGGTTTTGAATTTGAATACATAAACCCTAAAGCCTCGTTTCTATTTTACTGATTTTTTTAATTGTTAACTAGGAGAAGTTCGGGTCAGGTCATAATCTCTCACCACTAGTCCAACACATAGTTGGTTCGATTTACTGATTGTTAAGAACAACAAACGTAGGACATGATTAATCCAACAAGGGCATTATTGTTGGTTGTAGACTAGCTACGAATAGTTTTTGTTTTATTTCTTAGGCTAAGTCCAGCTTACTCCTTTTGACCATGCAAGTTACTACACACCAAAAATCGTCTGAGATATGTCGTAATTTTGTACCAGTCAAATCCGTCATAGTCACATAGGTACCAGTGGTACATAGTTACAAACTAGTAGGATTGGACTTAACCTGCATGATGATACGTATAAATTGATTTAAAATATCTACCAATTCATGGATATATAGCCTACGATAACATCATTGATGGAAACGCATGCATAACCACCAATGAAGAACCGAATCCATCATTTTCAGTTCATATGTTTTCAGGTGGAAATGAAATTTGACGTTGGAGGAACCAAACGTTTCCATAGATTAAAGAAGTACATTTACATCTTTCTAGGAACTAGGGCTCCAGATATATTTTACATTTTTTGTTCGGCCTGTAATTTAGAGAAACGAGAGTTAGTGGTTTTTTTTTTAAAGTTAGTGGCTTCTTTTCTTTTCTTTAACTGTAAAATTTTCTTCTTTTTTGAAAAGGATAAAACTTTCTTTTTGGTAAGTAAATACGGTTCGACTCTTTTGTTGCTGGTTCGACTTTATTTCAATTGCAAAACTTTTTCTGTAAACGGCATTGGAACGTTTTGAATTTAGTCTTCTATCGAGTGGCTATTTTTTTTCACGGCTAACTTTATTAGAGCATCAGCACTGCAGTGGCTAAGGGTGTGACTGGTTTCACGCTACCACCCGCAATCGCAGCTTTTGCGGTTGGTAGCGGTTGTTGGCGTTTTGCAACTATCATATAAAACGTTATAAATCGTTTCAAACTACTATAAACTCTAAAATTCAAAAGCTAGTTCCAGCTGGCGTTTGCGGCTGCGGACAGTTGTGGGAGAATAAAACAATTATTTTTTTAAAAAAATTATACAAATAAAAAATATTCAATTAATTTTTAAATTGAAATAATATAAATACCAAATATATATATTATTTTAATTTATATTATAAAACTTTAAAGAAAAATATTTCTATATTTTTTAAAAATAATAGTATAATTTTATAAACATAATTTTATATTTATTATAATAATAATGAGAAAAAGGTCAAAAAAGCCTGAACTTTCAAATTTATGCCAAAAAAAACTTAAACTTATGTTTGAGCCAAAAAAACTTCCAATTATTTTAAATTGCCTTTTTAAATCTCATATTTTGTTGACTAGGCCAATTAGAAACCCGATTAAGGGGCTGACTGGTGTAACCGGAGCGGTTGCGTTTGCGACTGCGGGTGTTTGCGGATGCGGGCGGTTGCGGTTTTATGTGTTATTAAGAGATTTGGACGACTGGTAAAGCGGTTAAAAATTGTTGCGTTTGCGGGATATTTATGACTGGTTAACTACTAAATGCAGCAGTGGTTAGATAATAAATTAACAATATTTATATTTTATATAATTATAATAATATTAAAAATCTTATTATTATACTAAATATAAAAATTATATTTATAAAATTATACTATTAAATTATTTTAAAATTATAGAAATATTTTTCTTCAAAGTTTTACAATATAATGTATACATTTTGGTATTTTCTTATTTAATTTAAAATTTTAATTGATTATTTTTATTTTTTATTATATAGTTTTTTTGAAAAAAAATATTTACCCTCCCGCAACCGCCCGCTACCGCAAACGCTAGCTGGAACCAGCTTTTGAATTTTAGAGGTTTATAGCGGTTTGAAGCGATTTGAAGCGATTTATTGCGTTTTTATGATTGTTACAAAACGCCAACAACCGCTACCAACCGCAAAAGCTGCGTTTGCGGGTGGTAGCGGGAAAACCAGTCAACCCCTAAGTCAATAGTTAACTCTTCAAACGTCTGTTAACTAGCAAAATGACGTCGTTTTGAAAATTGATTCAAAATTAACAAAATGACGTCGTTTTGTATCTCATCCTTTTTTTTTTAAATTTCTTCTTCTTCTCTTCCGTAACAAACCAGAAACAAAAAGAAACTATCCCCATATTAAAAACCCTAATCTCTAAACTCTCTCAAATTTTCAATCTCTCCACGTCCACAGAAACAACTTAGTTGTTTCATCTCGAGAGATTATAGAATGGAGAGATTGGAGATTTGAGAAAGTTTAGAGATTAGGGTTTTTAATTTGGGGATAATTTTTTTTTATATAGTTTGTCGCGGAAGAGAAGAAGAAAAAATTAAAAAAAAAGGATGAGATACAAAACGACGTCGTTTTGTTAATTGTGAATCAATTTTCAAAACGACGTCGTTTTGCTAGTTAACAGACGTTTGAAGAGTTAACTGTTGACTTAATCGGATTTCTAATTTGGCCTAGTCAACAAAATATGAGATTTAAAAAGGCAATTTTAAAATAATTGGAAGTTTTTTTGGCTCAAACATAAGTTCAAGCTTTTTTTGGCATAAATTTGAAAGTTCAGGCTTTTTTTGACCTTTTCTCTAATAATAATATGGTTTTCAATATTTTTATAATTATATAAAATATAAATATTGTTCATCTATATTTAACCACTGCTGCATTTGGTAGTTAACCAGTCATAAGTATCCCGCAAATGCAACAATTTTTAACCGCTTTACTAGTCTTCTTATATCTCTTAATAACGCATAAAACCGCAATCACCCGCATCCGCAACCTCAGCCGCAACCGCTGCGGTTACAACAATCAGCCCCTAAATCTCGTCTCACAATATTTTATCATTTAACTATAATATAAATTAGTTAAATAAATAAAATTTAAACAAAATAAATTCTAATTATTTACTAGATGACAAGTGGATAAAATCTACCATTCTTGTCAAAATACCTTTGACAGGATACATTTTTTCTATCTTTTACCTTACTTTTTTCTTCTCTTTCATCATTTTCTTATTTTTCTTTTGTATATGTGATCAGAGATTATGTTAGAGATCTCGATTGCGGATGCTCTTAGTAACTGACTATAGATTAGATTTTGTCTTTTTTCTCATGTATTTGTTTTGCATTACTTTTTTTTGGTATTTTTGCAATTTTGTTATGTATGAAGCTTTCGTTGGTGTGCATTTAAGCTTTCGTAGTAAATATTATAAAAAATTACAAACATTTATAAGGATTTATAATCTTTTTATTTACAATAAATACTTCTGAAATTATTTTAAAATTATATATATTTACGTACACTAAAAATAAATGTTAATTTCTTGAAGGTTTAGTAATGTCTCCAAGATTCTAAAAACAAAGAGAAAGATTTTCCTTTTTAACTTGGTCCGACACTGCTCACGTTGAACAATCACTATCTCTTTAGTAAAACAATAGAAGTATGTAAACCAAATCGTTAGAGCTTACACGATGCAAAGACTTGGTCTTACACACCCGGTTTCGCCGCTTGCTAAGAATAACAGACGTGTTAAAAATTTGATTTTAGAGTCATTTATATTTGAAAGGGTTTATGCACGTTTACAATATTTTGTATTTTCATAGAAAATGATCGATTATGATAATACTAGTGAACCTCATATTACGATTGGTTAAATAGCCTAACACATATGTAGATTTTAGTGTAGGTATTGTGCTTCTGATAAATGATGCATATAGAAAAACATCACTTTTAGTATAAGAGGATGAACATAGACAAGAAATATCCAATTTAGAAGTTAGAGAATTTTTCGATATGTTAGACGCACCTAAACAGTCATTTTACAAAGGGTGTAGAGATGATCATTCACCTTTATCATCTATAAGTGGGTGATGGTGATAAAAATGGATTATAATTTGGATAAAGAATGTGTGGATGCGATAGTTGATTTTTGCGAGATGTTCTACCGGAAGATAATCTCGCACCTGGTTCATACTATGATGTTTGGACATTGGTTGTTGGTCTTGGTCTACCATATAAGGTGATAAATGTATGCACTGATAACTGCATGATTTACTGGAGAAGGGATGAGAACGAGAAGAAATGTAATTTTGTCAGAAACCTCGGTATTAGGAGACAACGGAAGAGTTCCAGTTCCATATAAACGGATGTAGTATTTGCAGTTAAGAGCAAGGTTGAAGACGCTATATCACTCTGAACGCACAATATGACTAATAAGATGGCATACAAAGCATTCCAAAGATGGTGAAATTACGCGTCTTTCAGATATAATAGCGTGGAAGTATTTTCAATCACAATATCCACAGTTTGCGTTTATCCTCAATAGCGTAAAGACACATCATCTCCTATCTTCTGCATCGTTTTGATTTGGCTCATGTTCATGGAGTTTTTGGTGTTTGGATCTTATGGATGATTTGACCTTTACAGATCAAGTGTGTAAGGTTGAAGTGGTTCATCATCTCTTTTCTTGAGGCTTCTTTCAGTGCTTTTGTACATGTGTTTGGTTGGGGATCTAGCTATTATCATCGTAAATCTATAGCATTGTGGGCTATACGCTTGTTATCTTCTTACTGTTATGGTGTTTCTCTTTTTGTTTGTTTGAGATGTCTTACGGTTTCACTGTTATGGTGCTAATCTTCGTTGACGTGTTATATCTGAGTTGTGCTCTTATTTGTTTTATCATCTCAGGACCTCCCTTCTGCGTATGTTTGCGGATTAGGATTGTTTAGTGGTATGGATTGGTGATGTTTCAGTTCCGTTTTTTTACGATCTTCTTAGATCAAACGTTTTTTATTATAAAAGACCTTACTATGTATATATTTTCTTATAGTTGATGCCGGTTCAAAGCCCTTGCAATCAAATTTGGTATTAGTGGTTTGATGGCAGCTATGTTCGGTATCACATCTAGATCTTCTGCACTGCTTCTTGAACTGTTCCATCACCTGTGTCAGATTGCTTTGTCCATAAGTTATAATAAATATTGACTTATGGTGTCCGTATACTGATGATGGACCTCCAAACACTTTGGTTATATTATAATTAGGTAGTTCGTGCAGGCAGATCCATCTTTTAATTAACTTGGGTATGGTTCCATGTCAACGATATGTGGACATTTTCATATATTTTTTAATAGAAGATGAAGTCAACAACACTTTATATTATTATTATACGTGCGAGTCATGATGACTATAGACTTATAAGTAGTCACCAGACGTGCAACCCATCCTTTTCCGTATACAAGTACAAATCAATCTGTTTTCAAACCAGTTCTCATTCATTTTCAGACCAAGTTAAAAAAATGGCGACAGATGTTCTCAGCTTCAGGGACGATAGTAGTCAGGAGGAATGGCATGACTTTGAGGTTCTAGGCCGTGGAGACGAGCCCAAGATTCTAATCAAGAAGACAAGTATGCACTCCGACTCCGAGAGACTAATCTCTATTGATCCTAAATCATTATTATCAAGGAACGTGAGCTTGGACATGATATCCTCAAGGCCTAAAGACATTGACGGCGTGGCATTATCTCAGCCGTTAGATCATCAAGATAAGAGTAAGTTCATGAGCTGCAGCGTCCCAAACTCAGCAGCCTTGTCACCTAGACACAGCTTGAAGAACAGAACCAAAGAGCAAGTTCTTGACCTAATGCTCGTCCAAGACGCGGCCGCTGCGTTCGAAGAAGCAAATCTTGCGATGAAGGATGTGCTTGCCAGCCACCGCTCGATTTAGACATGAAAGTGCACAAAACAAAACATGGACATCATCATCATCATCATCATCATCACCATGACTTTTCTTCCTCTAACGCCAAGAGTCTCTCTCAGAAGAGTAGCGCAAACAACTCTTTCTTCTCGAAAACAGACTCTAACAATAGCAACATCAATACGTACCAAGACGGGTTCAAATGCAACGCCTTGTGTCTCTACCTACCAGGTTTTAACAAAGGGAAACCTATAAGATCATCACGTAAAGGTGACTCCTCGTACACTAGAACAACCACATTGACTTCTACTCAATCAATGGCAAGAACCGTTTCCATTAGAGACACAACGGCGCTGTCCGCTCGAGCCTCACTAGAGCGGTTCGAGTGCGGTTCATGGACGTCTTCAGCTATGATTTACGAGGACAATGCTGATCTCGGTGGACATTTTTTCGACTTGCCTTCAGAACTGATTAAAGGTGGTCCGGGTGGTAATGATCAAGACGATCCTGTCTCTGCGGCTTTCGTGTTTGACAAGGAACCTAACTTAGAGAAAGAGATCAAAGGTGTTTTGAAGACTTCGGGTTCGAAATCAAGAAGATCTATGGAGTCGCTACGTCATGTTAGGTTCTCGACCTCGTCGCCGGTTTCTTATCCGACGTCTCCGACACATGCAATCACGCCACGGTTGTTACAAGCCACCGGGGGTTTTAGTGGTTTCTTGGAAGCTCAAACCGTGTGAATAATAAATGGTGGTTTTTTTAAACAATTTATTTATTTATATTTTATATAATAAACCAATGAAGTAAACTACATTATTAACTGTTCGGGCGTATTTTAAACATTTCCCCTGTAAAGAGACGAATGAACCCGGAAAATAAAAAGTATTTTACTTGTTATATGTGGGATTGGCAATTTAATATATGCAATAATATATTGGGTACATTCCAATACTATTTACTCACCTTTTCATACATTTTTGTGATACTTTGTGCTATGAACGAAGTAGTTAATGAATTATGCTGGAGTTTTACTTGACATTCAAAATTATTTCAATATTAATTTTAAAAGATTACATATCAAATATTTTAAAATGAAAATATATAATTATTTTTAAAATATATATAAATGATATAGTTCAAATAAAAAACTAAAGATGAAAATTATTATAAATTTAATTTAAATAAAAGATATTGAAAACACTAATGTTAAAGTGATGCAACTCTTCAAAAATTTAAATTATTAAAATAAACATGATAAAATATAGAAATGTTTTCTAAATTTATAACTGATATAGTTAAAAATAAACGCACTTATGAAAGTATGATTATTAGAATTTTATTATAAATAAATGGATATTAAAACATTTATGCTAAAGTGATGCAATCCTTCAGAATTATTAAGTTTACTAATCAATATCAAATTTTCAATATTATTTTTAAAATGATTATATACTAAATGTTTACAATAAAAAGAGTTTATATATTTGTTAACCTATACAATTTTTCTATCAGAAATGGTCTAGTGAAAATATACAATAATTAATTTTCTTAACACAACTCTTTGATGAATGAACATGTTTTTTGTTTATTTTTTTTGATATTTAAAAGGTTTTTATTATCATAGGGTTTAATAGTTAAACTTTTTGAAATATACAACTTTCGGTTATAAAAATATTCTAAGAAAAAGTATAATGATTAAGTTTCAAAAAAGTTGAAACTCTTTAAAAAATAAATGCGTTTTTTTGTTTAAGTGAAACTATGATGTTATACTCGAGTTTATAAATGAAATTGCAACCGTTAGATTAGCGATTAGGAACAAATTCAACCGTTGGATGTTAATTTTTTTTCCTGTAACATATTTATGGGCGCCAGCGGTTATAGAAAATATACACTTTTAAGATTATAAGAGATAGACACATAATAAACGGTTAAAAAATGTCAATTATAAATGAAAGAATATATCTTGTCTATTAATTACAAACATGTGATAAACTGAAATGTTATTTTGGATTTTTTTTCTAATAAAAATGATGATGATAGTGAAAAAAATATATGTTTACTATTAGATTGTTGTTTATTTGGGTTGTGACCCGAAGATGCATGAATTATAAAATTTTGGATAATGATTAAAACTGAACATGATATCAACCTTATTACAAATTTTGGGTCACATGAAATCTTTTTTTTATGATAAGACAATCAAAATCTCATTTTTGTTCTAAACTAAGATACAAGAGAAACAAAAGAAGCTTTAGTGTTTATATGTGTTTCTTCAAAGATCTTGGATGATCTTTGAACAATGATTTTTCTCTTGATCTCTAGCTAACTATTGTTTTCTGTTTTTATTCATTTGTCAATTCTTACAACTCCTTATATAGAGAGTTAAAAGTTCTAATAGTTAACATTAATAGTTGCAAAACTTAGTCAATAATTGCAATTGCTAAGATCAATAATTCAATGGTTTGCAAGAGTTGCAATCATTCACACATTTACATATGCATTTTTTTGGTAATGATACATTTTCACCTCTTCGGTCACATTCATTCACACCCCTTCGGTCACGATTCATTCGCACCCCTTCGACATAATTTGTTTGCACCTCTTCGGTCACAACACATTCACACATCTTCGGTGACGACACATTTGCAACTCTTAGGTCATGAAATATTCATACCTCTCCGGCCACGACACTCACACCTCTTCGGCCACGACACGCTCGTTCCCCGTCGGTGACGACACGTTCGTACCTCTTCAGTGACGACATGTTCGCACCCCTTTGGTCACAACCCTTCACACCTCTTCGATCACGATATGTTCGCACTCCTTCGGTCATGATATGTTCGCACATCTTCAGTCATGACACGTTGGTAATTTTTGGGTCATGCCATGTCCGTACCTCATTCTGAATACATCAATCACCAACTAAAAAAGCATGTGAAACGGTGTTGTTTAAAATTAAAAATGCTTGTGAAAGGATATATCGTTCAATTATTAAAAGATGCATGTGAAAGAACACATTGTTTAAAAACTTAAAGAAAAAAGTTATGAAATGTACATTTGTGATTCAAATGGGATGTATTGTTTGAAAATAAGGATATTCAATAAAATGATATGTTAGTTACTCAAAGTGAGATGTGTCACTTGCCAAACTATTTTTTGATGATGTAAGAAAAACAATTTTATATTAATTAAATCATAAAAATCTAAAAAAAATGATTGTTGGATTCAATTTTTTCTTATAAAATTTTGACAAGCTACATTTGTGCTCTAAAATAGAAGTATTGTTTACATAGGAGATTATTTAAAAAAGTTGTTGCATTACTTAATTACCCTACACATCATCCAATTACTATTAAATAATGAAAAACTACAAAAATACAAATATATATATATATATATATACATATTATTTATATAGTATACATATAATATGAGTTTTTATTTTATTATGGAAGTTTACGAGAGAGAGTAGTTAGTCGATTATTATAATTTTTACCTATTGACAAATAGCATCTCTTCATAAATAGTTTATAATTAATAATTTGAACATTAAAAATAATAATAATATGTTAATGGTTTCTAAAAAAAATTCTCTCATTTGAACAGTCGTGTATTTTGAAATGGTTGTGTCTTTTGATGTTTCATAACAGAAAAGGGTTTTGTGTGTTGTTTTTTTCTAAAAAAAGTTTTATCTTTTAGTGTACATAAATCTGTTAAAAGATTGTATTTTGAAAGAGTTGTGTCTTTTGATGATTCAGAACAAGAAAAATAAAATTGTGTCTTCTGCTGTTTAAAAAAAAAGTTGTGTCTTTTGGTGTTTGAGAAAAATGTTAAAACACACTCTTTCAAAACAACAAAGGGTGTCTTTTTGTGTTTTTAAATTTGTTAAGAAATTTTATTCTAAAAGAGTGTGTATTTTGGTGTTTGAAAAAAATGTTAATACACATCTTTTAGATTAGCAATTGATAATATCATACATTTAAACAAACTAAAAAAAAAATGTCAACATTTTCATTTCATATGTAAGAAGTAGTACAATGACTTTGTCAATTGTGCGAGTTAATTACATAATTCTGATTATTAATCATGGTTTTCCTTGCTAACTGGTCAGCAACTCCAATGTGATTCCTAGGAATATAATGGAAACTAAACTTATGTCCAGCAGCCAAATATTTGATGTCGTGGATGTATGCGAAGGCTTTTGATATTGTCGGTTTGTGAGTTTTTTCCACTCCTAAGATTTGGGTTCAAGTTTCTTGCAGTTTACATTGAGTCTCCTAGGAATGCCACCTTCTCATAGTTTAAAATATGAGTTTGTTGGACCGCACTCCACATAGCCATTTTCTGCTTCTAAGCATGATTTAGTTGGTTCCATTGTAGAGCTTCCTTGTAGTCTAGGTATGCCTTCTTTGCTAAACAAGGATCATCCTATACCAATCTTCTCAGATGGTGACTTCCATGAAGCATATACAATGCATTAGTATTGTGGCATCTCGTGGGAGTACCTCTTCTACGGATCTTTGTCTAGGGATATAATGTCTTTGGGTTTCAGGTTCATCGTTTGTTGTTGCTTCCTTCCAGATCCTGAGGTCCATAAGAGCAGTATTTATAACATGAAACAATGTGTTCCCTTTTGTTCTCAAATACCAATTTGTTGCGCATTTTCCAGATTCTTCAACCAAGAAACAAAAAAGTTTGAATCCACGGGTCAGGGAATGGAGGCTGAAACAAGAGATGTAAAAGTTCTAGCACTAACATGTTGCTGGCGATCTGTATATTACATCCCTCCATCGCAACATCTAGATTTCTCTAGCCACTCTGCAATGAAGGATCATATGGTCAATAGTTTCAGTTGTTAAATTATTTTAACACCAAGACCTAATTTAGATTTGTCTTAATTCAATCCTAACACATTTCTAAAGTAGATAGAATGACTAACCTTGATTCCATGCTTGGATGAAATTTCACCTTGATGTTTTCCCCTTTAACCTTTTCCTTCTTGGTGATTTCTTTGATGGACAAGAAATCCCAAACCTCATTAGTCTCTCCTTTAATGACCTTTTATTGCTGTGTGTTTTTATAAAACTCTTGTCTTTCACATTGTCTAACATAAATGCACTAGGCATTTTATATTGTTTAAAAACCGAGGTGTGTTGAGTAAATTACATCAACTACTCTTCAATAACTTAACCAACAACAACTTACACTCATATTATATTATATACCGATAATTACTATATATATATATATATATGATCATAGGAGTAAAGGGTTTTATAAATCAAGGTAAAGTAGGGAGGGTTATCAATACACCCATATTCTAACTCATTTCTCGAAAACCGATCCATCATAGTATCGAATTTTATATTTAGAATAGAAAATATTAATAGAAACTTGAACTTTATATTAAACCAATAGATACATAGGTCACATAGAATATAAAATATTCTTACATTCTCCACTTGACCTTTGTGTCGATTTAAGGGTTCAATAATTTAATGTGCACTTTTACATCAAGTTCACTTGATCTTTACTTAAAATAGAAATGATCGAATCATGGCGGTTGTATGTCATTAAACGACATAGTCCCTTCCATGTATCACTAATCAATTTCAATTTTATATCAATCCTTATATGAGAAGAATCTTTATTTCTCAAACCAAAACATATGTTATCTACAAACCATAAGTGTATACATATACTTTAATGATAACATAATTAATAAATCAGAAACATAATCTTTAAGTGAATTCTCTGTGTCAAATACATAATGAGCATCCATAACTAAAATAGCAAGCCTTATCTATAATACCCATACGCTCTACATGGCCATTGAACGCCTTGGGTGGTAAACCTTTAGTTAGCGGATCCGCTACCATCATGTCCGTCCTCATGTGCTCAAATGACAGTTTTCGTTTCTGAATTTCTTCTTTAACAGACAAGTACTTTAACTCCATGTGCTTAACACCCTTCGAGTACTTGTCGTTCTTTGAAAAGAAGACAGCTGCAGAATTATCACAGTAAATTCTCAGCGGCTTGGCTATAGTGTCGACAATCCGAAGCCCTGAGATAAAATTCCGCAGCCATAGTGCATGAATTGTGGCCTCAAAGCATGCCACAAATTCAGCCTCCATAGTGGAAGTAGCAATGACAGACTGCTTTCCACTCTTCCATGATATTGCTCCCCCAGCTAATAGGAACAAGTAGCCAAACGTTGATTTTCTGCTATCAACGCATCCGGCATAGTCTGAATCTGAATATCCAATAACTTCCAGCTGATCAGATCTCCTATATGTAAGCATGTGCTCTTTGGTGCCTTGCAAGTACCTGAGAACCTTCTTTGCAGCTTTCCAGTGGTCCATTCCGGGATTACTTTGATATCGACCCAACATTCCAACAGCAAAGTTGATATCAGGTCGAGTACATGTCTGAACGTAGTTCAAACTCCCAACCACCGATGCATAGGGAATTCTTTCCATTTCTTTACGCTCCAATTCATTCTTAGGACATTGCATTTTACTGAACTTATCCCCCTTCTGAATTGGAGCTATTCCTGCAGAGCACTTTTCCATCTTATATCTCGCTAAGATCTTATTGATATATCCTTTCTGAGACAAACTTAACAGTCCTTGTGATCTATCTCGAAAGATTTCTATCCCGATCACATAAGATGCCTCACCCATATCTTTCATTTCAAAGTTCTTAGAGAGATACTTCTTCACATCATGTAACATACCCATGTCATTTGCAGCAAGCAAAATATCATCAACATATAGGACTAAAATCACAAACTTACTCCCACTGATCTTAATGTAGATACATCGATCAACGATGATCTCTACAAAACCATATGACGTGATGGTATCATTAAACTTTATATACCATTGTCGAGAAGCTTGTTTTAGTCCATATATTGACTTTCTCAGCTTACACACCAAATTTTCTTTTCCTGCGACCACGAAACCTTCTGGTTGGTCCATATATACTTCCTCCTCAAGATCTCCATTCAGAAAGGCGGTTTTCACATCCATCTGGTGAAGCTCAAGATCATAATGAGCCACCAAAGCCAAAACAATTCTAAGAGAATCCTTCTTTGAAACAGGAGAGAATGTTTCTTTATAGTCAATGCCATCTTTTTGAGTGAAACCTTTAGCAACAAGGCGAGACTTGCGTCTTTCAATTTTACCTTTCGAGTCGCGTTTAGTCTTACAGACCCATTTACAACCAACGGTTTTGAAACCATCGGGCAACTCTACTAAGTCCCATACATGATTATCACTCATAGATTTCATTTCTTCTTTTGAAGCATCAAACCACTCTTCAGAAATCTCACTTTCCATGGCCATTTTGAATGAGATTGGATCTTCATCCATGCTTAGGTCACATTCATTTTCAATAGTATAAACCACATAATCATTTGAAATGGCAGATCTTCTTTCTCTTCCAGATCGCCTTATAGGTATTTGTGGTTCACTATTCTCTTCTTGAATTATGACAGGTTCATCAATAGTATTTTCAACTGGTGGAACTGGAGCATCATTATGTTGTTCTATTGTGTCATTAAACTTAGATGCAACAATAGGAACAACTACCTCAAGTGGAACTACAGGTGAAGAAACTTCAACCTGAACTTCAGAAATGTCCACCTTTCGCGGTTCACCACTCCCACTAGTTTCACCATTTTCAATGAACCTAGCATTACCCGAATCAACTATTCTCGTACTATGGTTAGGGCAATAAAATGTATACCCCTTTGATTTTTCAGGATAGCCAATGAAAAATCCACTGACTGTCCTAGAATCAAGTTTCTTCTCATGTGGATTATATAGCCTTACTTCTGCTGGACAACCCCATACACGTAGATGTCTTAAACTAGGTTTCCTTCCCGTCCACAATTCATAAGGGGTCTTAGGAACTGCCTTACTAGGAACCCGGTTCAGCACATACGTTGCAGTTCTTAATGCATATATCCACAACGAAAGGGGTAAAGAGCAATTACTCAACATGCTCCTAACCATCTCTATTAAGGTACGATTCCGCCTCTCAGCTACACCATTCTGCTGAGGAGTACCAGGCATAGTGTATTGTGCACAAATGCCTCTACTTTCAAGTAACTTTGCAAATGGACCAGGACATTGTCCACTTTCATCGAATTTTCCATAAAATTCACCACCTCTATCAGATCTCACTACTTTAACCTTTTTATCTAACTGCCTTTCCACTTCATCAATGAATATCTCTAGGACATTCACAGACTTAGACTTTTCATGCAGTAGATAGGTATATCCATACCGTGAGTAATCATCAATAAATGTGATGAAATATTTTTCGCCACTCCATGAAGGAGCATCGAAAGGGCCACATATGTCGGTGTGTATTAACTCAAGAAGTTGAGTGCTTCTTTTGGCTGGTTTCTTTAAAGTAAGTTTCGTGTGCTTTCCTTTAATGCAGTCTATGCATACATCTAGGTCACTGAAATCCAACTGAGGAAGAATTTCATTCTTTATCAACCTCATAATTCTTTCTTTGGAAATATGACCTAGTCGTTGATGCCACAAGAAAGCAGAATTTTCATTAATTGCGCTACGCTTAATGCCTCGACTTTCAACATTAAATAAGGATTCAGAAAACTTTGCATCAAGGTTGAACTTATAAAGTGAATCAAATAAAATACCACTACCATAAAAGTAATCATTTCGGTACAATGTGAAAACACCATGTGCAACCTTAATACTAAAACCTAAATTGTCCAACCTACTAACAGAAACAAGATTTCTAGCACACTCAGGTACATAGAGACACCCTTCAAGATCCACATGACTTCCAGTGTCCAAGATCAATCTATACGTCCCAATTCCTTCTATTTGTGCCTTCATCCTGTTTCCCATGAACAAATATTGTTCAGGTCCTCTTATGGGCTGGATCGAACTGAATCCCTGTTTAATATGAGACACATGAGTAGTAGCACCAGAATCTAACCACCAAGTATTATTAGGAACTTCGACAAGATTCATTTCATAGCAAACAAAGCTGTAATGTTTACCTTTCTTGTCGAACCAACCCTTCCTCTTAGGACAATCCTTCTTGAAGTGTCCTACTTGCTTACAAAAGAAACACTTCTTTTCCTTCTGGATTTGACTTTGAGGTCCTTTCACGAAGGTCTTAACATTCCTTTTGTCCTTTCTACTTGATGTTCTTTTGCTGCTACTTACACTTCCAAGACCTACGAGGTTAGCAACTTGGTCTTTCATCTTCCTTAATCTCCCCTCCTCTTGAATTAACATAGCCTTTAATTCTTTAAAGTTCCATTTATCCTTAATGGTGTTGTAATTCACCTGGAACTGGCTAAATTCAAGAGGTAGAGAGTTCATGATGAATTGAACCAAGAACTGCTCATGTACCTCCATTCCTAAGGTCGTTAACTTTGCTGCCAGATTAGACATGTGCGTCACATGATCATGGATTGGTTGAGACCAGTCAAACTTCTTTGTAGTTAGCTCATTCATGAGGCTTCCTACAATCGACTTGTCAGCCAATTCTGATTGTGAACACTCCTTAATTTTCTCTATGAATTCCCTTGCTTTCTCTGTCTTAGGCATTGATGGCTTAATACTTTCCGCCATCGTCAACCTCATAAGGTTCAAGCTCAGCCTGTTAGATCGCTCCCATCTCTCATAACGAGACTTTTCAGATTCAGAGCTATCTGCCGTAATAGCTGACGGTTCTTGATCAGTTAGTATGGCGGAGTCCAAAGCCATTACACCCAGTGTAAACTGGATTTGCTCGAACCACTCACCATAGTTGAGGCCATTAAATTTTACCACAGAGTTAGCAGATGCAAACACATTTGATGAAGCTGCAAGCATTCATACATGTTTACCCGTTAGTGCTTTGAGACTTTAATGTATATTCAGACTAATAGAAACTTTAACACTTATATTTTAAATAACCTTTGGGCAATATTTAAATACAAGTACTATCATTGATGCTAATTATATATTCTTTAATATTAATCAAATCAAACACTAGTCAAATAAATATGTTATCTTTGGACATACATATTATCGACTATAGTAAGAAATGACTAATTCTTTTCTTATTATTATTATATTCAATGATTCACCTTTGGGTGATCTCCTAGAATATAAATAATAAATTAATTGACCGATCAAACTTTTATGTCATTTAGCATCCTTGATCTTGATCAATTATAAACTATTATTAATTTTAATATTTATAAGTAAATAACAAGGCCACTTTGGTGACTAACATGTTATAAACTATATAAATATTAAAATACTAATAGGTAAATTTATCTTAATATTATGTTAATATTCATAACATAATTATTTCTATATTGTGTTAATATTTTATAACACAAATTACCTATTATTAAAATGCAGCGGAAGCATTTTAATTAAACACCTTTATATATATATATAATATTTTAAATTAATTAAAATATTACTGATAACTGAATGTGTTCTAAAGCTATATATAAAATATATATATATATATTTATATTATTTTGTAAAACTAATGCGATTCATATATTATTTTCTTTAATGCAACGAATGAGTGCTACGCGTTCTTAACACACAATCATGCGGCATGATATTACGTTGTAATAAACAACCAATCGTTATGCATCCTATGAAACATTGTTGACAGTCATATCCAAATAAACTGTTTGTTTCTCTGATGACTTTTCTACAAGAATGCAGAAACCGTCAATACGATTTTCAGAATAGATGACATGCACGCACACCATTACTTTTCAGATCTTTAATGCATGTACACGTTCCATGACACAACTTTATATGCGTTAATAAACATTACGTAAATTCAGAATCTAAATGGAACCAATTCTATTTTCAGATTATGATTATCTTTTCGTTGAAAAGCTTCACAAATCAACTATCCATTTAATTTAATGCCGACATGTAAACCATTACAGCATCATAAGATTCTAATGTTTCAAACAATTATTAAACACTCGTCGAATGTTTCGGTATCATTATAATGCCATACTTAAAGTGTTAGATTACGAGATCATCGAACGATGATTACGTACGATAACGACACCATACAATTCCCGAAAGTTTCAAAAAAAACTAAAATCATGAAACACTCTTTAAAACGGTTCAATCCGTATATGTTCATGAACTGCATTAAAGCAAACTTGATGAATGTAAAGAATATTTATATCTATGTGACCTATGTATCTATGGTTAATATAAAGTTCAAGTTCATATTAATGTTTTTAATATATTCTAATATGAAAGACGATACCGTGATGGATCGGTTTCGAGTAATGAGTTAGAATACGGCGTGTATGATAACCCTCCTACTTTACCTTATTATAAATATCTTTACTCCTATTATCATATACATATATATATATAATTATTAAATTATGGTCTATAATATATGACGAGAGTTGTGTTGGAGTTTTGAAGAGTTGTATTACTTCAGACACAACTCTTCTACTAATATAAAAGCCTTGTGCATTGTGTTGTTGGGACATAAGAAAACAAGAGTTTTTCCAAAAACACACAGCAATATATTGATCATGAAAGGAGAGACTAATGAGATTTTGGGATATTCTGTCCATCAAAGAAATCACCAAGAAGGAAAAGGTTAAAGGGGAAAACATCAAAGGTGAATTTCTCCAAGCATGGATCAAGGTAGTCATTCTATCTACTTTAGAATGTGTTAGGATTGGAATTTCATCCAATCTTAAATTAATTTTAACACCAAGACCTAATTAGATTTATCTTAATTCAATCCTAACACATTTCTAAAGTAGATAGAATGACTAACCTTGATCCATGCTTGGATGAAATTTCACTTTGATGTTTCCCCTTTAACCTTTCCTTCTTGGTGATTTCTTTGATGACAAGAAATCCCAAAAACCTCATTGTCTCTCCTTTCAATGATCAATATTATTGCTGTGATGACTTTTGAAAAACTCTTGTTTTCCTTATGTCCCAACAACACAATGCACAAGTCTTTTATATTAGTAGAAGAGTTGCTGTGGTGAAGTAATACAACTCTTCAAAACTCCAACACAACTCTTCGTCATATATTATAGACCATAATTTAATAATATAATATATATGTATATGATCATAGGAGTAAAGATATTTTATAAATTAAGGTAAAGTAGGAGGGTTATCAATACACCCGTTACTCTAACTCATTACTCGAAACCGATCCATCACGGTATCGTCTTTCATATTAGAATATATTAAAAACATTAATATGAACTTGAACTTTATATTAAACCAATAGATACATAAGGCCACATAGAATATAAAATATTCTTACATCAGTTTCTTCTCCACATACCTGACAGAAACTGTATTTGCACTCCCTGCTCCTAAGATTTTGAGCTACTGGGTGCCCATTATTAAGAACCCTTCCACCAAAAAAAGTTGATCTTTGCGAGGTTCTTCTGGTTCTCCACAATCTATTCAGACAACAATTACGAGATTTTTGGGGGTAGGTGAAATAGGTACCTCTGAGTTTTGCTCTTCAGCATCCAGCGTCTTTGCAGATAATAGCATGTTTTGACATAATAGATTCTTTGTTTCTCCGTGGCTCCATCTCAGTAAATCTGGCTTCCCATCCAGCTTGGTCTTATACGCAATATCTTACTTACATCGTCTTCATAAATCAGTCTCTTAATCTTTTGGATGTCCCACATCTTAACCCTGATAAAAAGAGATCTTAACGAGTAATCAAGATAAATTAACGCACCTTAACCCTTTGATTCATTGTTGGTGTATCAGGGGAACTAGTTATTTTCCAGACTCTAACTTTTCGGCCAATCACCTATGATCCATCTAGACCTTTTTTTGATCAAAGGTCGGGTCTGAATAATACTTTTCCATGCATAATTGGAAGTTTGGAAAGCTTTGGCTTCCACAAACCTGTTATTTGAAAGTAATTTGCTTTATAGACCATAGCCAACAGTGATGAAAGGTTTGTGATGAGCCCTCCAGGCTTGTTTTGCAACAAAAAAATGACATCAGTGAAAAAAAGTTATTATATATATAGAGAACTCTGTGAAAACAATATTTTACATTTCCTATAAATATATTACGGTTTGATATACACTTTTTGTATAAAGTTTCCAACATTTGGGATTGTATCACTTTAATCGCATAGGCGACGTCAAACACAATTAATTTGCAGTGACTGCAATAGTCTTACATCGACAGCATTTCTTCAACAAACCATTTCAAAACCTTGTACTTTATGAACCAAAAACAAATTGTTGTGTTAGATTAACTGATTACTTCAGAGAATATTGCAGCGTCAGAGGTCGCCGCTTTCTATTAATAATATCCACGTAAATATTAAATATTGTAACCAAAAAGACCATCAAACATTAATAATTGGACCCAATGTCTTGACATGATACATCACATATATGTACACACGTATTGCACTCATTGATAACCCCTTACCAATCAACAATTGCTACCTTTTTCTAGGAAAAACAGAATCTCAGGAAATGGTAGTGTGTTCTTGAATTTGATATATGTATTTTGCAATTACCATGACGATTTGGTCCTGTGCCCGTCACTGAGCATCCCTAACCGTAATCACGGTGATATTTAATTGCTTTAGATTTTTAGGTTAATTGAGGAGTTTAAACATTTTTTTTCTAAACATATATATGAAAACATTCATCACTCTTTCTCTAGCTTTTTATTTAAACACCCCCTTTTTATAGCTAAAACCTCATTTTTAAATGTATAGTATACAGTATGCATAATTAGTAGATCATCGGAAAGTTAGGATGGAACTTTTCTTTAGTTTTATAATACACACGAATCTAAATATTATAGAACTTTCTTTCATGTTCAACGGTTGCTCTAAAACGTTTCCCTGGTTACAAACAAAGATATAAATATTTTTGTATTGTAATCAATTTCAACCTTTCTCAGGGAATCATGAAATATATCTACCAAGCAAAGTGGAGGAAGAAATCTACCGAAAGTGATTGCCATGTTAATCTATTTTCAATCGAACCGTTAAGCAAATACTTGTGTTGGTCTCGGTGATTTTAACACATCATGTAACTATGTAACCAAATTTTTTTAGGAAAATAATCATAAAATTATCAACCATTTGTAGTAGTCGCGGAAAGTGGATCCCAAAAGTTCTTCTTTTTTTATGAGGGACCTACACCTTTAGCCCATTCGGTGGTCGTCAAGAAAAGCCTAAACGCACGTTCTGCCGATGTCGATAATAATAAATTATGGCTCAAAGCTGTAATAATTTTCGTTATTGCATCAGAAACACAATTAGTAAATTATCTTTTTCTTCAACTGGGTTTAAGTAATGCCATTTATTTACAATTTTGAAAGCTAAAAAACTATTAGAGCATAATTAACCCTAATTTTTAACTAAATTATTAAAAAAAAAAAATTCACTTTTCTCTTAGAACATTTATTTCAAGAGTGGTTCTTAACTTTTCTTAGTTAAAAACTAAAAAAATTAAAAACCGACTTTTAACCGAAACTAAGAATCCAGTTAAAAAACTGTGATTAATGATGGTCTTATGATACAAACGACCAATCTTCGTAATTTTTTTCACTTGCTCATAAACCTAAGATAAATAGATATTTTTCTATCAATACAGAATATATACTAGAGTTTAAGTTGTATTTATGAACCATTCCCAATATAATAAAAGAATACCCCAAAAGAAAAAAAAAACAATACAGTAAACATCTGCCCCGTCTTTGAATTAAATTCTAGTACTTCTTATTACATTCAGTATTCAATTTTGTTTCTATTTTCATTGCCGTGTCTAAGCAACCGGTCACCGATCGTTCTGATCTCGAAAGTCTTCACGGCAAGGCCAATGTCACGGATTGTAGTGTCCAGCACATAAGGATTGTTCTCGAAAAACAACTCGTGAGTCGTTGAAAAGGTTACGGCAAGGCTCACGGCGCCTGAGAGATGGAGCCGTGGTATGGAAGTAACGGATCTTGCTCTCAGCCTTGTGTATGTTTGCCTTGTAGATTCTGAGAATTGAACACCCGTTGCAAATACATTACTCGGCTGTACGCGTACTTCCCGGTCACGTCTTGGAACTTTCTTCACGTCTCTATATGCCATTTTCTCAAATCCCCAGTTCCTGAAACATAACATAACTTAGCATTTAGTATCAAATCATGTGATTTGAACACATAAGCAACGACATGGGCATACTAATTTGGGATGCACAAAGACTTTTGCAGGCCAATGTTGACAGAATCAGATGCCTAATGTAATTTTTGAACATTTTTCACAAAATTAAAAATATTATATATAGATTTATATATTTTATTTAATACATAATTAATTAAATAAATAATTTAAATAAAAATTTATTAATTATTTAAAGATAAAATATGAATTTAATGTACAAATTACTTTTCAAATCTAAATCGACATTTAATATGAAACAGAGATATATAATTGAGATGTATTAATAGGAAAAAGCCAATAAAAAACTTGTGCTTTTATTATCTAAAGTTACTCACACATGGTTTTGGTTAAGTGTCAATCATTAAACCGACAACATCACGAGAAACAAAAAACCAGAGTCATCTAACAGCTATTCTGTCTTAACAATCAAAAATCTAGTTACTCTACTTTTTAATCTGAACTACATTTAAGATTATAATTTTTACCTGTAAGTTCTGTCTTAACAATCAAAACCAACAGCTGTTCTGTCTGAACAATCAAGATCTAGTTACTAGTTTTTTTTAACTGAAAATATTGAAGATTATACTAAGTTTTACTGTAAGTTCTCGCCGGACCATCACCGGAGTAACACAACTTACTACTCATCGGCATCTGCTCAATAGTAAACTGAGAATACTCCTCCAAAGATTCCATCACCGACGTAATCGTCTCCTTCTCCGGAACATATATAAACTCATCGACATCGAAGAAGAACATCCACTTCGCCATGAACCTATACCTATGCAACAATCATTCACAACCATGAACTGTTATGATAATACCCATCGAACCGTTCTTGCTCCCTAATATCATGAACGGTCACTCTCCCTAGCTCAATCCACGGCCTTAGAACCTCGAACACTTCCTCGTGAATCCCACCGGCGTCGTGGAGAACGAAGTGCGACCGTTCACGCGAAGAACCTTACGTGGTAAGCGATCCATTCTCTGACTCGTTGCGGGCTTAGGTTCCGTAGAGAGACGAGCCGCAGTATAGGTAGTCGTACTTCTTCTTGGTTGAGTTGTAGAGGTTAAAGTCGACGGAGTTGGTGTTCCGTTAGGACAGGGATTGAGTCGGTGAGGTTACGGTCTGGATCTCCGGTGGAAGCGTGGAGGATGAGATTTCCTCCGTGTTTCGGCGGTGGTTGATGGGAAAGTGCAGTTGACGACGACGGTTGTGTAGATCCGTCCGTATCCCCAGTCGGTTAAGAGTTTAAACCCGTTAGTAGAAACCGGGTGTTGAGTCGGGTCGAGAGGGACCCACTCGCAGCGGTAAGAAGGGTGACCGTACACGTGGAGGGGTTTTGACGATAAGCCGATAACGGCGAAAGTGTTGACGCCGCCTCTGTAAGCGCTCATGGTGACGAAGTTATAGGCTGCGGATCCGTGGCACAGTAAACGTCCGTTTGATAACGCCGTTATCTAGAACTCGGTCTAGCTCCGTCGTCGTTGTGCGTGTCGGGTGAGACTTCGGTTGTGGTTGTGGTGTTGATGACGGGGACGGCGGAGGAGAAGCGTGAGATGCAGAAGCGGAAGTTGGAGGTGGAGAGTGAGAAGGAAGAGGTATGAAAGGTAAGAGAGTGGCTAAAGTGAATACAACAAGTAACGCCATGAAGATGAGCTTGAGCTCTGTGGAGAAGCTCCATATGAGGCTGACGAGGAGCTTCTTCTCCTTGTTAGGGTGTTGCTCTTTGTCTTGACCATGGTGATTGATATTCTATTCTTCAGAGATGGATCTGACTAGAGAGAGGATGAATGAAAAGGAAAAGGAAGAAGTGAATAGATTCGTTCTCTCAGTGTGTGTCTCTCTCTTTCAACGAGTCTGCGAGTCGAGTCGCTTCTGTTCTAGTCTCTGTCTTTTTTGTACACCTGCTTCTTCTTGTCTTCTTCCTTGAGGCTGCGTTATATAATATGAAATCATTTAATTTTAGTATAATTGAATAAATAATTTATTTTTAATTTAAACATATCATTTTAGTTAGTATACTTTTATAAATTTTAATATATATGTATATATATAATATTTTTGGATATGCACTTCTAACACGTCTTTTCTACTTAATTTTTTCAAAAATTTCGTTTCTACACTGTTTTGCTTCTGGGACATTCCTATTCAGGACGTGTTTGGTAAGAGTTTTTTGTTGTGTTGTTGTTGTTCATTTAGGTAGGACTGCAGGAGTGTTTAATTCGTAAATCTTGTCTTTTTTAGTTAGGAAAGGTGATGAAAATTAAACTGGATATATTTAGTGTGTGGGGTTTAGTGAGATTTTAATTCAATTTGGTTTTAATAAAAGAATTTCCAGTCTAGTTATAATTTTAAGAAACACAGCGGAGTAAAATTCGAACTCAACCTTTGACATTGTTTTTAATTGAACTTTTAAATTGATTTGGCTAGGTTGAATAAGAATCCAAGGTTTTTGATGACATTATTAGTATTTCCAAAATTTATTTGTATCTCTCCGAATATTCCTCTTTCCGTATTATTTTGACTTGCAGACGCAACAAAGGAAACCGTATAGAGAGACGAATGAACATAGATGCCGATCATGTGAATATGGGCTGCAGCACGTGGATGAACCCAAGTAAATATGTTTTCGACATTCACTAACCCCAAAGTCATAGAGTATTATTTAACATATAAATATTTTATGATACCTATTATTAGCGGCCAGTATATATCCAACAAGCATTAGAAAGCAAAGACAGCTTTCTCAAATGATTTGTGTCTTTTTTTGGTTACACCATTTGACAATTATTTGCTGGAACTTTTTTTGAACGATTATGAATAATATATTCATATGTCAAAAATGAATTTTATTGAATGAAAAATAGAGGTATAATGTGTGTGATTTGAGAAACTTGTATAAAATAAGAAATATACATATTAGATATTTGATTGGATTTGAGGTTTGATTTGTTAGTTGGACTTTATGTTCATTAACCTAATCTTATAAACCAAATATATATTGATTTTTATATTGATAAATATAAAAAAGTAATTTATTTTAAAATATATTATTTGTTTGAATATGTCAAACAATAATATTTTACTCTTAATTTATTGGTCAAAATATGAAATAAATTCACATAATAACTGACAAGAATTAAACTCTCAATTAGTGCACCATAGGATGTTTCATTTTTTTGTTGAAAATGAACTTTGCTGTTTCTCATTATTTTTATAAAAGACTTGTTAGCATTATAGAAAAATGTACATTCAACAACAAAAGTTTACTCTCTCCCACATAGAATAGTTATGTTAGTATTTTTTTTTATTTTGTGTCTGAGAATACAACACAAAAGAAGTTCGTTAGTTTATATTCTGAGTGATGCATGAATAGTCGGAAGTGTGGTTGTATCTTGAGATTCTGATTACGTAAACACCGTCACACTACGGGTAATTAAATAATTAAGGAAAAATGTCTCGGTTCACACGAAACCGTTATTGTTCATCATATTTTAGTATCAAGTATTGTATATTTTATTTATGTTTTTATCATTATATAAATAAATAATTGAGTGTTCATATCGTAGAAATCATGGTCCTACATTATTATATTTTTGCTTAAACAAGGAAGTTTATATTAGTTTAAACGTTTTGTAGGCTGACATTTTAACCAAAGAAAATGAATTACAAAACTCTACAGAACGAATGAACTGCGACGCCCCTTTTACCATTATTTTTGTATACATTTAGTTACATGGAAACGGTATAAGTTACAAACATTGACAAAAACTTACACCGTTTCCTTACAGGACTCCAACATCTGTGGGAGTCGCGGGTGGTGTTCCAGTTACCCACCAATGTGTTCACGCAGCGTGACCCTTTTGCTGGCTTCTCTCTAACGTTTCTGTTGGAGAGAAGATCCCACATTGGAAAGATGTTAAGGGACTTGAGTAATATATGAAAAATTTGGGTCAATCCACTTATCGCCAATTAGTTTTAAGTTGGAAACCCAAGAAACTTATCATGGTATCAGAGCAGGCCCACACCATGACCCATTATCCGCCTAGACAGTGGCCCGATCATCCCACGAATTGATGGTCCAAAGAAGGCCTCAATTCCTTCGAGATGCTAGAATATAAAAAGCATTGTCTCGGAGGGGGTATGATGGATTCAGCGAGATTAATGGTTATACCCACCATTATCTCGAGGGAGAGTGTTGGAGAGAAATCCTACATTAGAAAGATGTAAGGGACTTAAGTAATATATAAGGGACTTGAGCCAATCCACTTATCGCCAATGGTTTTAAGTTGGAAAGCCCAGGAAAACTTATCAGTTTCATGTTTAAAATTTTTTTTTCAGTTAAAAGTCTGCTGGCCACATAAGATTTGGAAAGATATTTCGTGACGACACTTGTGAAAATTATGTATGCTTTTTTTTTCTTTCAAATATCAACTTTCATTAACCATATTCGAAATACATAATTTCAATTTTTAAAGAGATTTAATCAAACATACGACAAAATAATTTAGCATTATGTAAAAACATATATATGGATTCCACTCTATCCAAACCAAGACTTCATTGTATTTTTAGTTAACCCAAACGGATATATATATATTATTTAGGGGCCGTTCGTTTCTCCATTCAGATGAGCCATCTGGATGGAGATGGGAGTTTGGTTCTTTTAGACACTAAAAGTACAAACTCATCTGGATGGCTCATCCGGATGGTTTTTAAAAAATTTAGTTTTAATTTTAAAAATCAGCTGGGTGGACCAAATTGAACCATCTGGCTAGAGATGGTTTAGTCAAAATGTTAAAATATCAATTTTGCCCCTCATAAACTTTAGAATTTACAAACCTAATTTACAAACCTAATACTCTCGTTTTTTCACTCTGCCGTTAGACTTCATCTCTCTCTCTCTAACTCCATGAAAGGAGCTTTGAGCTCTCTCTCTCCAGCATCTCTCTCCGCGACTCTCTCCGCGATTATCTCTCTCTCCGCGACTCTCTCTCTCTGCGCCTCTCTCTCTCGCGACTCTCTCTCTCTCTCCGCGACTCTCTCTCTCCGTTGCCTCTCTCTCTCCGCATCTGGGTTTGTTTTTTTCTCTGATGGATTTGCTTTTTTCATCGATTTGATTTGGGTTAGTGTGTGTTTGCTCTATGTTAATTTGGTTAGTGAACTTGTACGGATTTGATTTATGTCTGTGTTGTGGCTTTGTGATGTGATTTGAACCATGGCTAGTGTGTTATTTGATTTGGGTTAGTGTGTGATTGGAGCATTGAGGTTAGTGTGTGATTTGATTTGGGTTTTGAGTTCTATGTATCATGTGCTAAGTTTAAACTGATTATGATTATGTAGAAAGCTTCCAAGTAATAAGATGCAATATAAATGATGACAGCTTTGGCTTTCCTTAGAGTTTACTTTCTCACAACTCTTTTTTTGAATTGGCTTTGAGAAAGCTAGTTCGTTTGAGGATCTGTTTGCTTTGTTACGACAGTTTTGAGCTAAAGCTTTTAACTTGAGAGGATTATATATGATGACATTATGAGCTGCTTTTGTAACCTTAGAATGTGATGAAAAACTATCTAAATTTGGGTTGCATTGCGTAAGCTCTCAACGTTGGAACCAACTTTTTTGACTTTTAAAGTTTTGACTTTTAAAGATTATACATTATCGAACATGCTATATAACAAGTCACCTAGTTTAAATGGTCGGCATGTGATCAATATATAAGTTTGTGTATTTTGTATTCTATTTCTGATGAATTTTTAATAAGTATTCCTTTACACATTTTGTGTTTTTCTGATCATATGCTTTGGTTTGGTGTGGTGTTGTTTAATTTTCAGTTTTTTTTTTGCATTTGAGTGTGATTGACTGACCAAGACCTCTTTGTATGGCAGGTTGTTTTTCTTGTGGGTAAGCATATCTTGATAGTAATGGAACAAATGACGTGAAGAGAAATGAAGATTTCAAGATAGTTATTTGTATACAATGAAAAATTATTTAAAATAGTAATGAGTAACATGATGTTCTTTACAATTGCTTTTTCATCTTTTAAATTTAGTTTTTATAAAATTTGAGTTTGTACTTTGAGTTGTTTGGAAGTTTTATTCAAAATTGAGTTTTTACATTTAAATTTTATTTTAATCAAATTTAAATAAAATTTATACGAAATAAAATTTTATAAATTTCAAATGTTAATTTTAAATTGGTTTTAGTGTAAATATATTGTTAGAAGAAATAATAAAAATTAGTATAGTTAAAAACTAATAATTCAAACATATGATTAAATTAAAATAGGGGTATATTTGTAATTTGTTTATTAAACTCATCTGGATGGAGATGAAAAAAAAGAAACGAACATAAAATTCATCCAGATGACTTATCTAGATGACTCATCTGGATGGAGAAACAAACAATCCTTAAAATCTGGATGGGTCATCTGGATGGATCACATAGATGGATCATCCTGGATGGAGATGACAGATGGAGAAAACGACAGCCCCTTACACTCTTTAATTTTTTTTTAAAAGACTATTTTTGTAACAAATTTTTTTTAGGGTTATCCTATAATGTTTTTCAATTTTTTTAAAAAGTGGCTGCAATTTTCAAAATATAATCACATTGGAAGGTAGTTTTCTAAATTTTCTCTTTTATATACATTCTTTTAAGTTTAAGTCCCTTGGGCTCCAATCTTTATAGATACAGATAAGGGACCAAGCATAGCGGACGAAGCCCATTTGAACACTAAAGTAGCCTTTATGCACACCCACTCACAAAAAGACAATCACACACACATACACTCTTGTAATGTGGGCCCAACGTGGTCGGGCCCAGCCCGAGTAGTCACCAAACCAGAGGAGATTGAGAGACTCGTTGACTAGAAAAAAAAACACGAATCAACAAATTTCAGAAGATCGAAAGAAGAAGACGAAAGAAAGGATGCCTCTAAGTGCGACAATGGTCGGAGCTTTGCTGGGTCTCGGTACCCAGATGTACTCCAACGCTCTTCGAAAGCTCCCTTACATCGCGCCGTGAGTCAATGATTCCACATCCAAATTCGATTCCGATTGGATGTATGTTTTTTTTTGCTGTTGTTGAAAATGGATGTTTTGAGATGTGTTAGATCCCGTGCGGAGCATGTGGTGGGTATGGGACTTGGTGCTGTGTTGCGAACCAGCTCGTGAAATGGGATGTTAAGCTTAAGGAAGATCTCGATGTAATGCTCGATAAAGCCAGAGCTGCCAATGAGCGCCGTTACTTGGGTATTTCTCCAAGTTTTGATTTAAAGTCAAAGTCTTTACGGGTTTGCTTGTTTGGTCCTGTCGTGTTGCTTCATGTTTGGCAATGGCATTCATTAGTATAATCACAGGGTTCTAATCCCAAACGCTTGATTGTTCTTCGTTAAGCTCAAAGGCTTTACTCTTTTTCAAAAGTTTAGCCTTAGGCTATCACTTTAGTCATGCAGTGTTGTAAAAGTTAGCCTGTTGTGGCACCATGGCGATGAGCAAAACGACTTATGCATTTATGGGAGGCGACATACATAAAGCGCTAGTCATGGTGGACTTGTGACTAAAGTTCGATGCGCCATAAGCGCAAGGCGGACGCCTTATAGCTTTTTTGTCTGTGGCTAGCGGGATAGATGATTAATGGGGTCTTGCATCTCTTCTCCTCCTTTCTACTGATACAGCTAAGTAGCCTTTAGGAACAACTGTTACGTATGTGAAGGATAGTGTCTTAAGAAACTTGATGAAGTTATTTCCACTTCAGTTTTTTTCTGACCTTATTGGTGTCTTCTTCGTTTTCAATCTGTTGTTTTTGCTTGTTTGATGTGTTAGCTACGTTTGTCGTGTCTTGAAAATCTGTTGAAGCTTTAAGATCTCTGTCAGAGCGACATAATGTTTGTATTAACAACCTTTCAATAAGAGTGGAATGAGATCAATCTGCAAACTTGCAAGTAAATACTATTGTACTATGTGATACACAAAACTAGAATTTGAGGGGAATCACACTTGTCTACTGTAGGTGTTTTGGTTTTGTTATAGCTCCACGGAAGCTCTTTTGTTAAGCAGTTAATATGTTTCACTTACATAACTTTTGACATTATGTTAAGTTCAGATGACTTTTAATTTCATGTTAAAAAATCTCTTTCTGTTGTTGATCGCGAGGGTCTTGCACAATTTGGGTATATTACATTTCTGCTTTGTTGAACAATTTGGATTTTGAACTTTCGAACTTTTCTTTTGTTGTTTTTTGTTATGCAGATGAGATCGGGATTAGTTACTGAGTGATCTTGAATTCTTCAGAAGAAGAAGTATCTTCGCTGGAGTCATCTCAAGTGCTTGTTCTTCTTGTAAAAGCTTTCCTTCTCCTCTTTTTCTTAGAGCTTGTTCTCTTTGCTTCGGCACTGGAGTTTTTTCGCCTCAGTTCTGGTTTCACAATCTAAAATCACATGAATATGTGTGTACCTGGCTAATAATTTCGAATGAGAAACCTTCAATGCTTAAGGGTATACTTGAGTCTCAAAAGTAGTCTGATCAAGTGGTTTTTATTTGTAACCCCATGAAGACCACAACAGAGCCAATGCATGGTTCCAGTGCGTTTGTTGGCTAGTCAAACTCATTGAAAACAGCCCAAAAAGTTTACGATTGCGACCAAAATCTAACACATTTAAACTAAATGTTCCATACAGATGCATAAGCTTAAACTAAACAAAAACAATCTTTAAGTTCCATGGAACAGTTTCTAGTAGCTTAAAATGGAGTGAGAACCAAGTATGAGTCTCAGCGCTAAATCAAGGATCAAACAGTAAACCGTTCTTGATTGATGTCAAGTGCCTTGATGATCTTTCCAATGAACATCTTCCTATGCATTCATATACTTAACCGCTGTCGCAAACGTTGTCCTTGCTTCCAACACTGAATCTGTTGACAAAACAAGAGCTAGAGCTAAGCCATTGATCTTTGTGCGTAAAAGCATATCATCGTATATTAATATATTATACTTTAATGGTTAACTTATATCATACCAGTAGTTTCTGATCTTGCTCTGAGGTGTGGATATTCCGCAAGCATCTTTCTACATTTCATCTTGCAACTCTTATAACCGCTTTTCTCTCTGCGCTTGGAATGGGAGGAAATCTATGGTCTGACAATAGCAATGTTCCTCTGCTGCAGCTATAACTGCTCCATCAACAAAAAGAATCATCTCCTGACAACTCACCTGCCCACATAAAAATAGTGTCAACACAATAAGTATCATTGCTCTCACTTCTCCAATAAAGTGGAAACCAATGAAATAAACTTACTATCATAGGTAATATTCTTCAGGAAGACCGAAAATGTTGAAGACCGATAAAAGATATTTCAAATGGATACGAGAATCTCCAGAGAACGTACAGCATCCCATGATTCTGAAGCAAACAGAAAACATTGAATAAACAAGTAGAAACAAATGTGTTGACAGTAAAAGAGCATTACCACAGGAGTTGAGAAGCCGTATCTTTCCATAAGCATATTGTTGTTCTGCGGCTGGCATGTAGTTAATGGTCATCTGCAAAAAAAAAGCATTAAATTGAAATCTTGCAATAGATAAGCAGTTAGTGAAGGCTGACATGCTTATTGGAACATTTGAGTCACTTACCTCTTCGCCTTTCTTAATGCTGACCAGCTTGACATAACCTCAAGTATGCGATCTTAGGACCCAATGTAGGAAACAGTTTGGTTCAAAAGGAATGGTTTAGCATGTCTGCCAGAGAAGATGTTTAAGCCGCTTAGAACTGTGAGATGTAACACTTATTAATAATAAAAACACTTACCAGCATAAGGAATCATCATATTCAAGTCTTTGAACCAACGCACCGACCCTAGTTTTCATACTAATGCACCTTGTCTGAGCGAATACTAACCGCTGGCACCATATAAACGAGCTCCCTTCAGCAGTCTTACAGCCAAAGCGCCTTGTTGATTTTATGAGCAGAGAACACCTGAATGGCTGTTTTTGGAAAGAAGACAAATTGTCAATGAACAACAGATAAACAGCCATAACACGATGATCAAGATATGCCTGTATCGCCAATGCCTGTGTTGCTCCTCAAAATTGACTCTAGGCTGCAGTTTCGCAGTTGGTGATTAAACTAGAATTAGTTGAAACAACGATGAGGATCTTTGATAGCGGACTCGCGCAAGGTCCTCCGGTAGGGACACCAAACATACATCAATAGGACCTACAGTTTAAAATTACTCCAGTAACCAACAATTGATACGACTCTAAATCAACCTGGCTGTAGCTAGAAGCAAGCTGCTACATCTCATCAGTCCGAGCAGAACGTAGAGAAATCTGCACATAGCAGTACGACCTACGAAATGATCTTCCGATCCCAAAAGCGAACAGCAGTCCAGAGACACGCTAAGCTGAGGCGATCCCAAAGTCTTTCTGTAAACACACACAACACATAAACTGCGTCAACTTTGTTAACAAGGAGAAGACTTTAGAGTTATTACCTCAGGATCAGTTGAGTTTGATGATATCGAAAATGGGATGACCAATAGGAACAAATGTCAGGGAAAAAAACATCAAGTGCTTCTGTCTGATTGTTATCATCAACTCATGAGGAATCTCCATTATCACCTGACACAAGATTTAAAAAAACCAATTCAAGAAAGAAACTAAAAAACAAAGCGTCAAAGAAGATAGACTGACTCTAGCCACGACGACCGAGGCTCAATTCCTTAGAAGCATAGACACAAAACCATCAGGGGCCTTCTTTAAACTCAAACCCAATAAGCTCTCACTCTTCTAACATACCCAATCTTGTAGAAATCAGATCTGCTGCTCAGCTAGCTAGTCAAGAAACTCTAAAGTTACAACCTTTTCGAACTCATATGAACCTTAAAGGATACTATTTCATCCTTACCTCGGACAAGGAGGATTCCTCAGAAGCAGAGACTGAAACAAAGGGAAAAGGTTGTGTCTCAGAGAAGCCAACTTTTGATGGGGTCGGGACATGTTTTGTCTATCTTTCAACGAAAACTGCTTCTGTTCTTTGCGTGTTGTGACAGTTCCGTTGCAGAAACCCTTTGTCTGGACGGATAATTATGACCGGTACTTAGGAAATTATAGATAAAGACACGAACAGATTACATATAGAGACGAGAGATTATGGAACCTGAGTTTGGAGATGAAGGTGTTGTTGATTAGTAGTGAAGAAGACGGAGAAGCCATGTTCGTCAACTGGAAAAATGGGTTTAGATGAGGGGAGACAAAGATCGTTATCCTTTGTTTTCAAGTGTCTATGCAATGCCAGTTGTATATAAACATCGCGTAAAGCGAATCCTCTAACAAAAAGGCTTTCATAGCCTCAGTTGCGTTAGAGCACCGTTCTTAGTAAGCGGCGAGGTCTTGAGTTCAACTCTCAATTGAAAGCAATGTTGTTTTTGGGCCCTGAAAATAGACACCTTCTTAACCAAATAGTTTCATATTAACTCAGAATATATTATTCAAAGCAATATTTCCAAATAGGCCTATATGTTTAGGAAAAATGTGTATTTCGACTCGACAATTCAATTCATGCATTTTATATCTAAACAGATATAAATGCATAATTCATATTTAATTCAATATTTATTTGAATTTCCCGAACTTCCCAACGTAATATGAAATTAACTTTGACTAATCAAACATTAGTTTAAACGTTATATACATATAGATCATCTTCCAGCATAGTATAGGAAGATGTCATCGCGACAAAAAAACGAGAGACGTTGTTTGTTGATAAATGATAAGTTATGAAATGTTTTGGGAATTCAATCTCTAGCGTAAACACTTCTTTTGCCTTGCCTACGTTGACCACTGCCGGGACAAAGGAAATACTTGCGCCAGGTTCGATTTCACAAGCAACAAAATTTAGCTTTGATCAACACCTCTTATTCTATGTGTATGTGACTCATCTGTATTTAATGTTTGGAATAACTTTTGTAATAAAATAGGTTTTGATGTTATGTTAGAAAATTGAGTATAACATTCAAATAATTTTTACAATTTCATATATATGATTCCGCATTTTTCTTTTGGTTGGATATAAAAATCACAATTGAAAATTGTTTGGTATATAAGTATATGTCGAGTCGGTTTTCATGTACGTTATCAAAATAAATTTTGATGTACGTTTGGAAAGTTGGCTATAAAATTTAAATTAATTATACTATCATATATGCATTCCGCATTTATTTTTTGTTGGGTGAAATGCACGATCAAAATTATATGCGGTGGAAGTACACCCTATTTTCCTAGATATTTAGGTATCTGTTCAATTTGGTTTTCAATTTTTTTGACTTTTGGAAGCTATTGAATTCAGCTTCTATATCCCATTCAAATTTTATATATGTTCTAATTATATATGAGATGAATGCTCTCTGGGTTCTATGTGTTGTTGCGTCCCTCAATGTGTACTGTTTTGGATTCGGCTTTGATTGGCATTTGATGGCTGAGGTTTTCTGGTCCTATAGATTTGGTTTTTTTTTTCAATTGATTTATACAAAGCATGTCCAACTTATAAGTTGTAGAGACAGGTTATTATTCAAAGTTGTGAAACTAATTGTTCATCAATACGCCAAACAATATAGGTAAACTCCGAGAAACGTACGCAGGATATCTTACGACTAAGAAAGCAAGAAACTTAATCAGTAACTTTTCTTTTGTTGCTAAATTGTAAATATCATTACTAGCTAGAATGAAGCGTTTAGTACAAGGGGATAAATGACTACAATTTTGCCTTGAAAGCCATATCTGATCCTAGGTGCCGCAAAAAAGGATAAAAAAAACCCTAAGATGCCACATGAAAGCCAAAATCTATACCTAGGTGGAGAGAAAATAAAATCATTTCACAGGAAAACAAACCTGTAGGCTAAAGAACAGAGACGTTTCTCTAGGATCTCTTTCTATCTCCAACTCAACCAGTTCTTCTTCACATACTCTCAATTTGGTTAAAAACAAAATACTATACTGCATATATAAAACACGTTGTGTTGTTTATATGTAGACGAAACCACAAACAAAGAATTAATGTATGCTACGTGTAATTTACATAAAAGCTGTAGAGGGTGGGTATTATACAGAAAAAAACCCATAATGTTTGTGTTGCTAACGTCTATAAACGAACTTAATGCCAATGTAGTTTTGTTGCCATAAACGCATAAAATCATTGTCTTTTATGTGTGTTTAATGTGTAGAAGAGTCACACCATCAATACGGACACCACGCATACATAGGATGAAACAAAAATAGAAGTGAAGATGCATCAAGCTTGTATATTAACAAAGAATAACGTATTAAACCTCAATCTAAATGGTTTAAGTGAGAGTATTAAGAGTTTTGGTCTCTTTTTCTTGTTTTCATATTGTTTAGGCTCAATATTCTCAATTGGAAAATCTCTATAAGAAATTTAGAGGAATAGTATATCGGAAATGAGAGTACTGACCCTGAGATCGGAAGGATAAATATTTTTAAAGATCATTTTTTAATCTAAATGTTATTCTACATTTGGAGGACATACAACTTGATACCATAATTTTTTTTTTTAAATTCGGTGATTAAGACGAATGTTTCATCAAGCTTCTTACCCTGTCAAACCATTTCGTCATAAGATGTTCCTATGATGTATAACACAAGAAACTTGAGCATGTCATTTCATGGGGACGAAACAAAATCATTCTACAACCAGACAAATAGAGAGTTATTTTGGAGCTTTTCATAACAGATAAGTCTTCACTTACTCTCGTATACACTAAAAAATAGCGTCTGCGTTATTACTCGCAACCAAACTGACCAAATTAACCAAAATCAGAACTAATAATAACAGAAATAATCAAGAATTTTGAATTTTTTCAATTTAAACCAAAGTAAAGAAGTAACCATAAAACCAAAAAAAATTCAATCTC